>LOEQ01001030.1:128509-140054 GCA_001685075.1 Bramus lutescens | reverse complement strand
TTGACCTTGCTCCAATGAGTAGACGGGCAACACAGACTGGACTGGTGGGGTTTTGATCAGGGTGCACTGTATGAAATTCCCAAATAATTAATAAAAAATGAAAAATAATAATTAATAAAAATATGATGATGGAAAAAAGAAATATGGGCTTCTGTTTTCCTGTTGCATGTGAACTACATCAATGGGCTTAAATCTTTAACGTGTTTAAGAAAAAAGTATTTATAGAAATGTGGGATGATTAAGCGGGGCTTAACATCTTAGGACCAGCCTGAGTTGTTCATAGTCTGGAGGACTGGTTTCTAGGTTTTAAGAGAAGGCTGATGCTGAGGCTTTGGCTGCAGGAGTGGACCACAGGGGAGACTGAATCTGTGTGTGGGAGGCCCCTCACCCATGGTGTTGTAGAAAAGCTACACTCCCTATCTTGCCCTCCACCCTCCTGCCACGGGTTTCCCTGGCATTAGCCAGCTGGAACCTTTGTGTGAGCCCACCTTAGATATTATTATATCTATTCCAGTAACTTAAAAAAAAAAAGACCAGATCCCTTGGGTTTTCCAGGTATATGACTGTGCCATTGTAAACGCAGGTGATTCTGTCTCTTCCCGTGTTTATAACAGTGACTTCATTTTCCTGGCATATCATTTTCCTATAGTTGCTGTAACAAAGGATCCAAACGAAGCGGCTGAAACAGCAGAAACTTATCAACCTGCAGTTCTGCGGTTCGAAATCCAAGACCAGGGCATCTGTTCACAGGGCAGCTGTGCACAGCTGTGTCTTCCCCCAGCTCTTAAAGATTAGATAAATACGTCCAGCAGCAATAACTTTGTTTTCACTGATAGAAGTGCAGGTCCAACTGCCAAGTACCTGTGAATGTCACCTTATATGGAAATAGGCTCGTTGCAGAAGATCCTATTTGGCGTCTTGTGGGGCAGGGAGGCATTTGCTTCACCTCCCCTGCTCTGGGGTTTTGCCAGCAGTCTTTGGTGTTTCTTGGCTTGTAGAAGCAGCCCTCCTTCTTATTCACAAGGTTCTCTCCCTCCTTCTCCCTCCTCCTCCCTCTCCTTCCTCCTCCCTCTCCTGTGTGTGTACACAGCATGCATGCCGCAGCACATAAGTGGAGGTCAGAGAACAACTTTCAGGAGTCTTTTCTCTCCCTTCGCCCAGGTCTTGGGATCAAACCCACCTCATCATGCTTCTCCAGAAAGCTCTTTTACCAGCTAAGCCATCCCACTCGCTCTCCATAAAAGTTGAAGCTTTTAAGGAACCTCCATACTGCTGTCTACAATGGCCTTCTCGGTTCATGTTCTCATCAGTTGCGCACAGTGTTCCCCTTACTCCACACCCTTGCTAGCCAGTATCTGTGCCTCTCATTAATTGGCATCTCGACAAGCATGAGGCAACACCTCACTGTGGTTCTGAGAGCATCCCCGTGATGAGGAGCAATGTCAGATTGAAAAAGCCTGCCTTTTTGTTTTGATCATTGTTTATTTGCCTTGCAGAATAAACTTTTCCAGTCTGACATGCTGTCACTATTTTTTTTTAATTTAAAATACACATGCATGCGGAGGTCAAAGGGCAACTTTGAAGGAGTCCATTTTCTCCTTCCAACGTATAGGTCCTGGGATTTTACTTTAAGTCACCAGACTTGGTAGCAAGCACCTTTACCCACTGAGCAACCCTGCTACCCCTATTTGTTTATTTTTGTTGCTTATGTGCTAACTTTCCATGCCATAACAACAACAGCAACAATAGCTGTTGAGCCCCACGTCAAGGAGTGTTTTACTTGTGTTTCCACTAGCAGTTCTGTGCTTTCAGGGTTGCATGTAAATCTTTAATTTGCTTTGCTTATTTTGTGTGTGGTGTAGCAGTGTGGTTTAGTTCTTCTTTGAGACTCTCTTCTACCAACACTATGCACTGTGGAGAGAGAGCATCGTAGGGACAGAGTGAAGTCCTGAGAGAACGCTTATTGTTGATATTGACATGGCCATGTGAAGGACCCCAGTGCCTAAGCCCAGATGAGTCCCACAGGGATGATAGACCTTCCTTGGGTCCAGGTGAAAAGCAGTGTTTGCAGAAACTGCCCAGCATGGCTTTCTCCCCACAGTGTTCACAACCTAAGACTGCTCCCTTGCAGAGACCCTCCTAATGAGATGAGCTAAGCCTGTCTCTTTATTCAGTTGTATATAATGAACTATGAGCTTTCAGGGTGCTTCAACTTCTCTGTAAGAGAACCCAACCCCCCTAAAACTAGCTGTGTCTATGTGTTCATTGTTTCTTTGGTGTCTGTCCTTTCTCTGGTCCTTCACTGCCTCTTATCAAGATTCCAGAACCTAGCCTGTTCACAGACGCGGTAGGCTATCTTTTCTCACAGTCTGTTCTTTCAGTCTGCTGAAGCCATCTGGCTGTGTGCATATGTACAGGATCATTTCTGACCTTCTATTCTGTAGCATAGATATTTATGGTCTGGTATTTATGCTGTGGAATAATCCCTTTGTTTACTGTGAAGATTTGTCTCTGTGATTGGTTTAATAAAGATGCTGACTGGCCAATAACTGAACAGGATAAAGATAGGTGGGAGAAGCCAAACTGAGAATGAAGGGAAGAAGGGCGGAGTCAGGGGAGATGCCAGCAGATGCAGAGAAAGCAGGATGTGTAGAGAATGAGGTAATGAGTCATGTGGCAGAGGGTAGATAAGAAATATGGGTTAGTTTAAATGTAAAGAGTTAGCTAGTAATAAGCCTGAGCTATTGTTTGAGCATTTGTAATTAATATTAAGCCTCTGTGTCATTTATTTGGGATATGGAAGGAAGGAGAGAAACTTCTGCCAACAAAAAGATCTTCTATTCCCTTTAATTTTCTATTTGACCTAATGATTATCTGAGATTGTGATTATTTATTTACAAGATTTTAAATTAACACTGAACTATTTATAACATAAATCAGAATATAATAATGTTGTCTGTAAATAATGCTTTTTAAAAGATTTGTTTATTTTTATTTTTATGTGTTTTTGCCTGCATGTATGCAAGTGTACCACATATGTGCTATGCCTTCAGAAGCCAGAAGAAGGTATTAGAGTTACAGACAGTTGTGAGGTGCAACATAAGAGCTGGGAATCAGAGCTAGGTCCTCTAGAAAACAGCCAGTGTTCTTCACTATGGAGACATCTCTCCAGCCTTGATTTTAAGATTTTTTTTAAATGTGACTAAGTTGGACACAATATAGCTTTTTTCTATAAGTGATTCATGTATTAGAGGGGAAAAAGTATATTCTCCATGTGAGATATAAAAGGCTCAATTGGAGTCAAGTTTACTGATTATCTGGTTTATTCCTTCACACACTTGGTCTGTCTTTAGTGGCTATCTATCCCACAGCAGTGGTGCTTTTGAAACCAGCTTTTCCTGTTGTTGCTCACCCTTGCAGGTTAAATAGTTAACTGTTTCATTGCTGGGACATACAGTTGTGACTGCCACTCTTCTTTCTGAGCTCTGTCA
Source organism: Bramus lutescens (assembly GCA_001685075.1). NCBI lineage: Eukaryota > Metazoa > Chordata > Mammalia > Rodentia > Cricetidae > Bramus > Bramus lutescens. The sequence goes on along the minus strand of LOEQ01001030.1, from coordinate 136,563 downwards.
CTATCATCACACACATCTTCTTGTGCAATTTGAAATTTTCTATCTAGAATAGCAGCTTGTGATATTAATACCACCATGCCAATGTTTTGAAGTATGCTCCTTTTTTCTTTTTGACCATTAATATTTCCAGTGTTTCTACTTTACTTTGCTTCTCACTCTTTCTTGCAAGCAACATTGAGCTGAGTTTTGATGCTCAACCTGATTCTTGGTCTCTTCTTATGGTTTCTTGGTGTTTGTAATCATATGATAACTGGTATTCTTGATTCTGGTCCTTCTGTGTTAGTATTTATCTAAATATTATTTATTTTTGTTTATGCGTATTATGAGTGCCTGTTTGTCTGTATGTGCACCATGTGTGTGCAGTACCTGTGGAGGCCAGAAGAGGGCATTGGATCCATTGATGACTGTGGCATGTGGGTACTTGGAACCCAACCTGGGTCTTCTGCAAGAATATCAAATGTTTTTAACATCTTAACAGTCTCTCCTGTGTTTATTTCTTTTTAAGTTAAATTATAATAGGCTTTATTTTTTCCATGGTTAACACAGAACTTCAACTAAATATTTCTAACCAAATAATGGTTATTGACTTTCCCCCAGAACTCTTAATTAGGGTTGTATTTATAAACTACTGTTTGGAATGAAAATACCAAGACATTTCTCTCACTGAAGTGTATAGTTTCTGCTCTCATTTAGTAAGGTGAAACCATTTCCAGGATGTTTTGGTTACTTTCTAATTTTTATTTTGGTAGGGTTTAGAGTTTATTCATTAAGTATAAACAACACAAAATGAGAAGGGAAATTGGGCTGGAAAGGTGACAAAAACTGCCTTGAGTAATTCTTCAGGTGAAATCAGGATTGCAACATTGTTTTCCTGGTCTGAAACATCTGTCTTCTGTCTGCTCAGGTATGACTTGACATCTGTCCTTCTCCATCTGCTCAGGTATGACGTGACACCTGTCCTTTTCCATCTGCTCAGGTATGATGTAACATCCTCAGGAAAGCTTTTTCATGTTAAAGTTATACACTTACAGTTCTATTTCTCATATTTGCACTCATGGTTGATGTTTTAAGTGGGTCCTCTGCTTCCGCAATACTGGATTACTATAGTTATAAAGGAAAACAGCAGAATGTTACATAATCATCACACATCATATAAATCATAATATTGCTTACAATTACTCTCCCACTGTCTCTTGGGATTTTTAGATAGACAATTATATACTGTGCCAGCCATGATGATGACCAACATTAAATCTGTAGTGTTCTTTTTCTTGTCTCAGTACAATGATTAGACCTGGAGCATGGTACAGAATAATTATGCTTTAGCCCGGTGGTGGTAGCGAACGCCTTTAATCCCAGCACTCAGGAGGCAGAGGCAGGCAGGCCTCTGTGAGTTCAAGGCCAGCCTGGTCTACAGAGTGAGTTCCAGGACAGGTACCAAAGCTACAGAGAAACCCTGTCTTGAAAAACCTAAACAAACAAACAAAACAAAAAACAAAAACAAAAACAAAAAATAAAACCCCAAAACCAAAACAAAACAAAAACATAAAGGAAACAAGAATAATTGTGCTTGGAGGATTCTTGCCTTATTCCTAACTTCAGGTCAAACACCTTTAGTGCTATTAATTCTATTAATTAATAACCTGTTGCATTTGAATATATATATACATATTTCATATGATTTTGACAAAGCTTTAGTTTGTATCTTTTCCCTCCTGAAAGTTATTTTCTTTCATTAGGACATCTTGCCGTCGCAATACATTATATTGAGAATGACCTATGGTTTCCCTATCTTGAACTGCACCTGTCTGATTTTGAGATATGCTCATCATTTCAAATGTGTATAAAAGACACCCCAAATGTTGTGTTTAAAAAAAATAAATATGAAAATCTTGGTTGCATTAAAACATATCAGATAAGCTAATAAATGTTCCCTGAGAAGATTGTTTCATGACCCAGCAGGTCTTAGAAGCGCAACTCTGTTGGAGAGTCACAACAGTCTGTGTATTAAGGCTCTGAAAACTGCCGCAGGGATAAAGCCCACTGCTTCTACTCAGTCTTTCTTAAACCACTTTGGGCACTGGACACAGTCTTAAGAAGGAAGGGAGACAATGAACTCTTTAAGTCCTCCCAAGGACTGTCTTTAAAGAAATATCAGCATTGGAAATGCTGTTTTGAGCATAGAAACACTTCCTGCAAATTATTTATAGTGGCAAAGATTAAGAAACAAAAGGACACATCTCGGTAAATTACAATGGAATGGAACTTTTTGCGGTCAGCCTGATGTGTGCAAAGATTTTCTTAATGCCATGAAACACATTCGTATTATTTGGAAAGTAAGATAAAAATATACTACGTGATCACAGCAGCATTAAAACTAAACCAATGATAGAAAACAGAAAATAATAGCTAGAGAGCAGTTTATCAAGATACCAAACTATTATCCTGGACAGTGCCTAAAATTTATTTCCCCCTTTCCCATTTTAAAAGCACGTATTATCTTTTGGATTTTGAGAGAAATGGCAATGTCCAAACAACGGAAACCTGCTTCCACCCAAAGGGAGTACCAAGGTGGGAGTGCGGCAGGTGGAGATCTGTCGGGGGGATGTGACAGCACCAGCCTCTGTTTAAATTCTTTTTTGCCCTCATGTCTGGGCTAGTGATGCCCCTAGTGTGGTTTTGAGTGTGAGCAGCCTCCAGCACAGTTCAGCACTAACTTCCAACTTTGCACAGCAGGCTGCTACGATGCACACTCACTGTCTGCTCCATTCCTGCCCTCACCCATCCCTGAACTTCTCTCCCATCTGGCCATAGGCTCCTACGAAGATGGACGCAGCATCTGATGAACCTCTTTGTCCCACTGCAATCGCCGCAGGCTTCATGCATGACCTATGCCAACAAATGCTGGCCTAAATTCTAAAATAGCTGAAGTAGTATCACTCTTTTCAGGTGCTTGCTCAAGTCATCCTTCCCACCCAGGATCAAGCACAGAGTATGTGACAGCACCATGACAGTTCCAAGAATAAGCCCGAGAGACCATTAGTGGGATGGTAAGTAACAGCTTCAACTCAGCATATTTACCAATACAGTTACATAAAGGATTATAGAATTGCTGATCTCTTCTAATATAAAGAAGACTTTGTGATCCAATTTAGAGACCAAAGGGTTGAAACATTACTCAGGGCTTGTATCTATACCAAAATGGTGGGGTGGGGGCTTCCTCTGCCTTCAGCATCGATGGAGTACCCCAGAACGCACTTGGTCACTACATCATAATGGATTATTTCTATTTTCTCTGTCAAAAAAGACAAAACTGAGTTGTCCTAAGGTATCAGTTTTGATAAGTAATAACTTGATCATGAGAGCAAGGCATCCTGGGCTAGGTTTTCATGGCACATCAGGCACTAGCTCTAGGCCATGTGTGTGTCATCCTACGTCATTCTTGTAGTTCTGTCCCACCCCAGGTGATGATTTCTGTTGAAAGAGATGAGCAAGTGAGATTCAGGGAGGGTAACTCCAAGCATGGGACATACAAGCAGTAAGTCTATGGAAGACCAGGAATTTGGGGCAGAAGCCAACTTCCTCCAAAGCTAAACCACTTGTGACAGCTGCGTGGGAAAACTTGAAATTAGTGTATGAAATACACAGTACTTGTTCAGAATGACAAGGAAAGGGCAGTTCCCATTGGCTAATTCCAAGGCTGGACTTGATACAGGCAAAAATTTTCTGCCCTCTTACTAAAGATCAGGGCATTGCATGAAGGTTAAAAGTGGGGACTCTCATGACAGCCATCTGACTGCAGCCCAAAGCTACTTTATCCTCATCTGCAGCAGATCAGAGCTTGAAACTCACAGCACCTAGGCCCCACCCTCTTGAGAGCCTAACCCTCATGGCCTCCCTTTATGTTTCTTGTCTTCTTTAGTCCAGTGCTCTCTCTGCTGTCCTCAGTACCAAGAAGACTTGGAATTACCTGTGCACCCTGCATCAGTCAAGCTATCCAGATGCCTTGCAGCTGAATATATCGCCAAGCATCATTTGGTGAAAACAGTGACAAAAATTTGGCTCTAGGCTTTTGTTTTCCCTCCATCCCCTTTGGATTTAAACTGGCCTTTTGATTTAATCAAGCATCTCTATCATGGAGGTTGGATGATATTTCCTGTCGTTCTTCCTGAAGCCAGCAAGTGATCCAGGAATGAAAATTAGCAAGTTCTCTCTGGCACTGTGTCAGGCCTGACTGGATCAGGTTCAAGGTCATTCTTGGCTAGAAAGTGAGTTTGAGGTCAGCCTAGGCTTCGTGGTACCCTGTCTCAAAAAAATGAAAACAATGAAATGGGAAGGGAAAGAAAAGAAGCTAGCTCTGTGATGCATGTTGCAGCTGAGATCACAGCTACCCTAGAACCCAGTAGTGTCACTGATGAAGCCCCATTGTCCTAAGAAGCTTCTGACCCCAGAATGGAAGCTCACACCCACATTCTCCAAGAGCTTCCAGCCCTGCAGTATTTATTAGTTGGCTTCAAATTACTGCAGTCAATAAAATTACCATTGTTGGTTCTCACCTTTCAGAAAATTTGTGTGAGTTAAACACTTTGGCAATATTTATTTATTCTGCCATCTGTCTCACTAGCTACATATTCTCAACAGCCTGGCCCAGAAAGCTCTCCCAAAATCACCTGAGCATCATAAAATTAGTCCATGGCTGTCAGAGTAGCGCATGGTGAACACAGCTGCTGTCCTGCTGCCTGATTTAATGAGGTTCTGAAAGCATGGGGATGAGGATGCTGTCCCTTGGTTACCATGGAAACAGAGGTGCTCAGCACAGGTGTCAGCAGCATCAAAATCAAAAGGAATCAGCTGATGGCTCGTCATCTGGGGAGGCGTGGACCACGCCCTGGCGGCTGCAGTACTGGATAGTTGCTGCTCCTCACGAACAGACCTAACACTTTCCAGAATTTATTCTGAACATATTGTGTTGCCATATAAACTTTGTCAGCCTAGGGGATTTACATTTGAGGATTTCAAAATTAGAAGTTTGAAGCGCTTCTGTTCTTTCCGATACCAATTAATTGGGGATCTGTTGTTTTGTATAAAAAGAAAGAAACAATATACCATCAACCCTGCACCACCTCCCTCCAATCTGGGGAACGAGTTATTCTTCTTCACGTTGTAACAAAGTATCTCACAGGAGGATTTGAGGGTGGAAGTTTTTATTTTGTCTCCTAGTTTCAAAGACATTTCAATTCATTCATGTGGGAAAGGTTAGGTTATGGGAGCAGCACTGTCTGAAACGGCAGGAGCAAGGTGCAACTGCTTCTTCTCATGAAGGCGAACGGGAAGCACAGAACACAATCTGGGACCAGAAGGGGCTGTAATTGTCGAAGTCTCACCCAAAAACCCACTTCCCATGGCCAGCCCTACCTCCCAATGGCTCCACTATATCTAGCCACAGTGCCACCTGTTGGGGTCCCAGTGTTCACACACACATGAGCCTGTGGGGGGCATTTCCCCTTTAGACCATACTGCTGGCTGTATTTTATTTTATTTAAATTTCTTAAGAGAAAAAATTTAAAGCGCAGAATGGAGGACCTGGTGCTTCTGGCAAAATCTACCTTTTATGAGTGGCAAAGCTGACTTTCCTCCTAAGTTATGCTATCTACATGAAACAACACAGTTTGTAAATATTAGTTTAGTTAGTGCTTTGAGTGAGGTCTCAGGTTCCACATCTCTTGGAAAGAATAAAGAAAGCTTTAATATAGAATTGAAGCTGCCCCAGCTCATTCTACACTCATGGAATTGCCTGCAAGTGATACGGTAAAGGTGGAATAATGAGGGTATCAAACGGAGATCTTACTGGGGAATGGAGGCATGAACACGGGTCTGCAAAACTTCCAGTTTGAAGCTGGGGAAACGGCTCAGCGGATAAAACATTCATTGGGCAAGCGTGACAACCTGAGCTCAAGTCCTCAGCACCCAGATGTGGTTCCGTGGATGTGTAACCCGAGAGACTAGAGACAACCAAAGGAGTCCTTAGAAGCCCAAGAGCCAGCTAGCCTGTTGTAAACCGCGGAAGATATCTGCCTCAAGCAAGGTGGAAGGTGGAAAGCCACACCCAAGCTTGTCCTCTGACCTCTATACATGTGGCGCGGCACTTGCACACAGATACACACACAGATAAAGACACACACACTAACACCCACTATATGCACATATCACACACACAAACAACTAAAAAATACCAAAATTAGCAAACCAAAAACCAAAACAAACAACAACAAAACCCAACATCCCCAAAACCCAAACCTAAATGAAGAACCCCACGTGTTCATTAGGATGGGTCTTTAGCTCTGGATCAACACTGTCTGTGCGAAGGGCCAGGGAGCATGCACTAGCCAATTAACTAGGAGGAAATAAGGCCACACATATGCTATTTCATGTAGAAAAAGAGCAAAGCGTTCAGTTCTTCTGCTTTTCGGTTGAACTGACACATACTCTTTATTCTCTAGAATGTGATGATTTAGGCCAAAAAAAATCCACTTTCTGAACAATTCAGATAATTGCCTTACCTCAACACTTAGCTCAAGTGGAAGAGGTTTGACTTCAAAAGGCAGGTGGTCAAATTAGAGTCGGGTTCTGATGGACTTTAAGCTCTTTTCTGAAAGAAAAAAATAGATATTTACTGCTTAATTAAACATCAGATGCAGTTTGGAAACATGACAGACCTGCAGGCACACTGAATATCTTTAGACATTAAGTGAAGGATAGAAAGATCGTTTTGAAGTCTGCGGAGGAGTCATTTGATGTACTTGGCTTTGTGCATAGGAGTCATCCAATCAGGCATTCTTGTCGAGCAGGCGGTAGGGGTTCCATGCTGGAGGAGAGCTCAGAAACCCTAACCCGAGGAACAGTGCGCACAAAGTGATGCTTGTTACGCGCGACTCTGTGGCTGTCAGCCTGCATCATGTCACTCGGTGCCAGTGTCCTGCATTGTAAACGCAAAGCAGGAGGCTGGCGGATGGAGTTACAGCCAGCATTTTGTGGGAAGCACTGTTGACGCAAACATACGTGTAACCTGCATGGACAGCCAAAGTCGGGCAATAATAAGAAATTAAATGAAACTTCTTAAAAGAAACAGTGCTGCCGTTAGACCTGCTTTCTGTAATAGAGCATGAGCTGAGTTTTCCTACTCCAATGTGGCTGTTGATTCACTTTGTGAACATTCTCTCAGGTCTCGGGTAGTGCTTGTAGCATAGAACAGCTTTCTGCGCCCACGTGATTTGAGCATACCAACCGTCTACCAGGAAGGGTCCATAATTGAAAGTGAGTTTCCTGCAGCTTTGTTTAAGGGACAGCAGTGCCAGCATTGCTGTGTGGGGTGGTGTGTGCCACCGAGGCTGCAGCGCAGACCCTGGGTTCAGAGGACCTGTCGAAGGGAAAGTGGAGACAAGACTGTAAAGGACCCAGAAGTTGTTGATTGCTGGAAATATATGCTTATTTCTGGCAGGGACCCCAGAGTCTAGCTGGCCTTTGGGCCTTGGTTCTCGTGACGATTATTCATAAATCCAGGCTGCAGATGAATCACGGGGGGAGCTTCCCTGAGATGAATGCTCAAGCCTTGCTACTCAATCTCCCCACTTCTGCTGGTGGAGATCATTGAGTATCCCCAGAACGCTGCTTACCCCCAGAGCACTGCATACCCCCAGAACACTGCATACCCCCAGAATGCTGTCTACAGAACCTCTGACTGCAGGGCAGACAGCAATGCAATCAGGAAGTCACAAAGGCCACCCTAGCCATCAGAAACAGAGGACAATGGCCAAATGGCTCCAACTCTGCTGTGTCATTGTGATAATGTCCTGCCTTCCATGTGCCTGGAAACTTGACAGATAAAGATGGAGAGTCTGCTGTGATAGTGTGGCTGTGAGCACTGGGCATGCTCTGCTGAGGAGGAGTCCCTCAGCTCAGTACACAATCCCTAGGTTAGAGACCCAGCCACATCTGGTTGGGCCTGAGTGCTGGCCTGGCAAGGCCCTCTGCCATATGCATTTCAATGGTTTTTT
>LOEQ01001030.1:73484-93893 GCA_001685075.1 Bramus lutescens | reverse complement strand
TCTTTATTAACCAGTGAAAGTAACACATAGACAAATGACCCTCCTACATCACATGTTTTGTGTGTGTCTATGTCTGTCTGTGTGTTTGTACATGTAAGTACAGGTGCCAAAGAGGCCAGAAGAGGGAGTTCCATCCCCTGGAGACAGCATTGCAGGTAGTTCTGAGCTTCCTGACATGGGTGCTGGGAATCCAGCTTGTGTCCTCTAGAAGAGCAGGAAGTACTTTTAACCACTGGACAATCTCTCAAGCACTGTACTTTACTTTTTTAAACATCCAAAAGTATGTTTTGAAATATTAGAAATGCAAGTGTAAAGAGAAATATGTGTAGAATGCATAGCACATGAAGAATGGTAAATAAATCAGACAAGGAAACAAAAAGAATTACTAAGCATGAAGAAGGTTATCATAAAAAATGGCTCCCAAGTTAGTCTCAATGGGGAATATTTTCTGGCCAATGGACCAGAGAGTTAGTTGAGTAGAGACATAGAAAAATTTAGCAGTTGACTGATATTTCCATTTTCCTTTACAATGTCCGAGGCTTGAAAATTTTTGAAGTTAAAAACAAGAAATACAGATTCTATAGCATAAGTTCATCATCTATTAATTACATATGTCTGTTTATTACTCACCAGTCTATCATGGAAGCCACCAGTGAAATGTTCAATAATAATTAAATTTGGTCATCTTTGACCTTTTCCAACATCCTCTCCTATAAAACTGTCATTAAATAATATTTTGACATATTCTATTTTTTTGGAACAGAGTCTTACTATGGAGTTCTGGCTTTCCAGAACTCATAAAGATCTACATGCCTCCCTGCCTTCCCAGTGCTTGAAACAAAAGCATATATCACCATATCCAGACAACACATTCATTTAATGTGAGTTTTTAATAGTTGTTTTCTGAGACAGGGTCTTGACTAGCCAAGCTGACCTATAACTGATCCTCCTGCCTCCACTTCCCAAGTGCTAGAAGCATAGGCATACACCACCACACCCAACTCACTTTTTATTTCCTAACATGTCATTTAAACATTTAAAAACTGTTCCTATGAAGGCACAGCTCTTGGGATAGAAAGACTGGACATTTTATGTAATAACTTCTTAGTGTGGTAAATATTGAAAAGTTGGATATACAGTACAAAGGCCTCCACCTGCATCTTATCCAGAACCCTTAGGAGTAGCTGTCCTTGGGCCCAGCAACAGCCACTGAGTCATTGGGTAGTATAGGAGGCAGGAAGGTCTTTGAATACAGATAAGCACTAGGGGAACGTGGAATGTTAAACACACAGTGTTGTTCCTTCAAGGAAAGGAATGCATAACTTGTTATCCACCCAGAAGGCTGGGAGCAGACGTGGTTAATAGCCTGGTGATCTTTGCACTATCTGTCTGGCGGGAGACCACAGCAGACCCCCAGACTCTTATCATGAGCTTGTTTTCTTCAGCCAGTTTATAGAACCCATCTTTATGGAAGGTGTCACATGTACTTTACAAAGAGTGGTGATATAGTTAGTCTGATCTTTAGTTTACCTTGTTCTTCAAGGATATTAATGTATGCTTTATTGTGCACACAGGATAGAGTTAATTATCACTAGGAAATTTTTCACCAAATTGTGCTCTGCTTAAATATAATATGCCTAAAATAAACTACTGAAGGTCAGGCTTCCAAAGTTTGAACCTACACTGGCTACTTAGTCATGTTTAACCAAACTGCCTTCTTGCCTCCTGCTGATCATTACTCTGTTGGCTGTGTTGGTCACAGAGACTACCGCAACTGGTACCCAGTATGGGGCTACTTTTCATCCCTCGCAGTAAAATTTTCTACTGATAACAGGTCATTGAGGGTTGGTTGTTTAAAGTAGGAACACAGAATGTAGAATGTTCCTCATCATTAGGATGTAAAGGAATAGAGAAAAAGAAGACTTTAAAGTCAAGCGCAATAATACAGTGTCCTTGAGGAATCATAGTAGGAGTGGGGATCCTTGACTGAAGGGACCCCATTTTTTTGTAGGCATTTGTGTCCCTGAGATAATGTAACAGTTGAAATTTATTCTTTGCCCTTTTATAAATTACAAAAATAGGGGAGTTCCAAGGACTAACTGAAAGTTCTATAAATCCTACTTGCAAAGTTGGGCCTATTTTAATTCTTCTCCATGAAGGGGCCATTGTTAATGAGTCATAAAAGTCCCATTGTAGTTTTAAGGGTTATATGGATGGCTTTTGATCAATGACTCCAATTTAGGGGGCAGTGCTATGCTTTCTTTTTTATATAATTGTCTGATGATATTGTGCCTGAGATTCCAAGTACTTTTTTTCTTCTTACTTCTGTTGGTTTCAGCTCAGCTGCCAGGAGGTAGAAATGGGGAAGGTAGAGGACACCTAGTTTAGGCCTTTCCAGCAGAAGGTACTTTGTGCTAGAGGTGCTTCATGCCAGTTATAGAGTCTAGCTGGGGACACAGCAGGGATGAGCCCTGGGTGCTGCTTTCTCTGTATGAGGAATCCCTGCCTGCAGACGTCGATGGGATTGAGAACAATAGTAACTAGGGAAAAGGATGGAATAAAGCCATTCTGCTTTTCCACTCTGTGTTACACTTAGCACACAAGGCTGTTCCTAAACCAGACCTAACCATGACTCACTTCTTCTCAAGAACCTTCTGCTTGGAACCCATTTCTCCAGGGTAAAGACAATACTGCCACCCAGGTAACAGGCCCTTAGATTTGGGATCCTGACTCCTCTGCAGCCTCTCATGGCTTCTACTTTCCCCAGCTGTCTAGAGGTTGCGCTCTCTGTGTCCTGCACCCAGGGCTTTGAATGCATTATTTCTTCTGCCAAGAATGCCATTCCCTTTGCTCCTGCAGACCTCTTCCTTCCTTCCTTCCTTCCTTCCTTCCTTCCTTCCTTCCTTCCTTCCTTCCTTCCTTCCTTCCTTCCTTCTCTTCCATTTCTCTTTCACAATGCAGTTCAGACCTCATCTTCTCTTGGTGTTCTCAGAGGACTCCCACCTCACCACTGGATCTCTTTTCCTGCCACTTGTAGCTCCTGGTCTTTGTCCCCAGCACCATCAATGTTCCTGGAGATAGAAGTAGCATGTTCACTGCTACATTTCTAGTGTGCCAGGCAAGAAACTAGCTTGTGCCACAAGTTTGGAATATGTTTGTGGGTAGATGGATGGATGGGTGGATGGATGGGTGGGTGGATGGATGGATGGATGGATGGATAGTGGATGAATGGATAGTGGATGGATGGTGGATCGATGAATACTTACATATATAGATAGATGATGCTTAGATAAATGTATGGCATCTTACTTTTCTTTTGCTGTGATAAGACACTATGAGCAAGGCAACTTATAAGAGGAAGCAGTTATTTGGGATTATCATCCCAGAGGGTCAGAATTCATGATAACAGAGTGAATGGAAGTATGGTGGAAGGAACAGTGAGAACTCACATATCAAAATGCAAGCAGGAGGCAGAGAGCACACAGAAAACAACATGAATCTAAAAGCTTTCCCGAGTGACACACCTCCTCCAACAAAGACACACTTCCAAATCATTTCCAGACAGTTCCACCAATGGGGCACCAACTATACAAACATATGAGCTTATGGGGCCATTTTCTTTTTTTTTAATTGTTTTTATTGAGTTATACATTTTTCTCTGCTCCCCTCCCTTTATCCCCCTCCCCTTCTGCCATCTCCTGTGACCCTTATGGGACCATTTTCATCCAAACCACCATAGATAGGCAGACTGATGCTGCTGTTTTCAAGCCTTGATTCATTCATTCATGCTGGATCTGAGCCCACCCTCCATCAAGCCACAATCCAAGAAATTGACCCTATGTCTCAGATAACTCAGCAGATATTTATACATCACTCAGTACAGCTGAATTCCCCAGGTCTTTGGCCTTTTCCCATCCTAGGCCAATGCCTTGTTTTCTAATTTCCTCAAGATCACTCTTGCTTCTTCAACACCTGGGTCCTGTCCATGGTAGATTCAAAATAGTGCAAAGTTAGGAGACATTCTAGTGCATGCATTGGGGAAACACACACATGTGGTCACCACATTTTATTCTGTAGACAACTGTGGGGTCTCTGTATGGTCTTTTCTACTTGCTTGTCACTGAGGGAACTTCCTGCCTGTTAGGTCTTGTTGCCCTTTAGAGTTTATGATCAAGTGACACCTATTTAGATGATTAAATCACCATAGAAGATGCTTCTGCACGATTGAGTGGCCCCACCTGACTCCTGGGATTTATGTATTCACTCAGAATGAAACAGCAAGGCAAACACATCCTGCCTCCTTGAGAGATAAACAGAAAGGACAGGCTGCTAGATAGACCAATCTCCCTGCCCGAGAGACTGTCCCTCAACACCTGCACCTTTGAAGACAGATGGAATAAAAACATTTCCCCAGACAGCTTAAATTGAGTTTGAAATGGAAGCTATATGAATACAGAAGTCCTCTTTATTTTTTTTTTACTGAGGTTTCAATTCCCAATAATCAAATATATGTATTAATTGGAACTTTCTGGAGATCATGAGTTTTAAATTGCTCAGGATTCTGAATAATTTGATGGGTTCTTGTCTGGCTCAGTCCTGCCTGGAATGTGATTCATCTAATATCCAGAGAATCCACTCTGCATATGTGACCTGCCTGTGAGTCACTCAATGACTGTATTGGTTATTAGGCTGACTGTCACAGCTTCACTGTGCCTGTGATGGAGTAACTCTTGTTCTATTCAGCAAGCCCACAATGCTCAAGAACAGTGAGACTGGCATTTCAGACCTGCCAAAGAAAGAGGCCTTGAGACACTTCCTGTAAGTAAAATGGTCAGAGTGCAATATTTAACAGGGAGGGGGTCAGAGAGATGGCTCAGTGATCAAGAATCCTTGCTGTTCTTGCGGAGGACCCAAGTTTGGTTCCAGGCAACCATATCAAACAATCAGATAGCTAAAAACCACCTCCTGTAACTCCAGTTCTAAAGGGAAATCTGCTCTTTTTTGGGGGGGGTGCTTCTGTGTCCATTGCATGGGTACAGGCAGGCAAAATACTCTCACACATAAAAAATAAAAAATAAACATTTAAAACAGATATTTGATAGGAAAGAGAGAGAACTCACATGCATGTCACTATTGATAGTGTGTTGTATAATTACCCTATGCCTAATTTATTTATTATAGTTTATCATGGACCTATGGATAGGGTCAACCCACAGTCTATACGATACATATTGGGTTCTGTGGTGGTTAATTATGACTGCCCACTTGACAATACTTAGATTTGCCTAAGAGGCATCTGTGGTGACATTTCTAGAGAAGTTTAATTAGGGAGAGAAGACTCATCTGGGTATGGGTGGCACTGGTACCTGGACTGGGGCCCTGGACTGAGTAGAAGGAACCCAGCAAGCTGAGTGCCAGCATACATCTCTCTACTTCCTGACCATGGACCCACTGTGAGCAGCTACCTCAAACTCCTGCCGCCATGTCTTCCCCACCATGATAGACTATGCCCCTCAACCTGTGGGCCAAAAATGAAGCCTTGCTTCCTCAAGTTGCTTTTTGTCAAGCATTTAGTTGCAGTAGTGAGAAATGCAGCTGAATGGCGTTCATGCTATCCATAGTTCCAGGTGCCCACCTCATGAACATTGGCCAACACTGAATGTCATGGTTTTTCTTAATGAACGTACATCCTATACATTAGAACTTTGAAATGGAATCCTGCCTCTGAGGAGCTCAAGAAGACAGTTCTCCAACCTGAAGGAGATGCCTAGGGTAGCCAAAGATCTCAGAAACCCTCATCTCCTGTCTGATCCCCCCTGTGTGTCTGTTTCCATTAAGGAGGAGGAGACACACACATCCCCATTCATATCTTCTGATTCAAATCCTTGCAGCTTAACAACCACAGGAACCAGGAGACCTTGCTCTCTCTGACTAAACCAAAAACCCCAAATCCAAAAGAAAGGTTTGATGTGACTGGACTGTGTCCTGTGCTCTCCTCCGAAGGAAGGCCAGCGACTGTAATACCATTATGGGATCATTTTTGGTCATACAGGAATCCATCCCTGCCAGTAGAAGGAAGATACAGAAAAAAAAAAAAAGCAGCCAGCAGCAGAATCCCAGTCCAAAGCAGAGCAGGAGGCTCCTTTTATAGTCAGAGAGGGACTGTGTCTCAAAGGTCAGTGTGTGAAAAGCCTGGTCACCAGTGTTAAGGGCTGGGTGTTTGGGTGAATTGTTTGGATCATGAAAGCTCTGACCTCATCAGTGAGTTAAACACAGATGGTTCAAAGTTCACTGAACTGTTGTTAGAAACTGATACAAAGAGGGAAGGGGGACATAATTAAAGGAGATGGGTTCCTGGGAAAATCCCTTGAAGGAAATCTTTTGTCCTAGGCCTCAGTTCTCCTGGCTTGCCCATCTTCTTGCCCCCTCCCTTTCTGGCTGCAGTATGATGAGGAGCATCATCTGATACCTGCTCTCACACCATGATGTTTTGTCTTATCATGGTCCCCAAGGCAACTGAACAAACATGCAGCAATGAGCCCAAATAAACTTTTCTCCATTTTACATTATGTAGACAGAAATTTCTGTCCCACCTGGTCCCACAGCCATTCAGTCCCAAAGAAATACACAAAGGCTTATATTAATTATAAATTGTTTTGCCTATTAGCACAAGCTTATTATTAACTAGCTCTTACAACTTAAATTAACCTATAATTCTTGTCTATGTTTAGTCAGTAAGACATTCTCATCTTGCTCCCTCTATGTCTGCTTGCTGACTGACTCTTCACCTTTCCTCTTTCCAGAATTCTCCTAGTCTGGTTGCCCTGCCTGTACTTCCTGCCTGGCTACTGGACAATCAGTGTTTTATTAAACTAATATGAGGGACAAATCTTTACAATGTATAAGAGCATTATCCCACAGTAACATTATTTCTCTTAAATAGTCTGTTTCCACAATGGAAGGTTAACTAGTTCAACTTCAAAAGGTTCTTATTGAGGGGCTGGAGAGTTGGCTCAGTGGTTAAGAGCATAGACTGCTCTTCCAGAGGTCCTGAGTTCAATTCCCAGCACCCACATGACAGCTCACAACTGTCTGTAACTCCAGTTCTAGGGCATCTGACCCTCATACCAATGAACATAAAATAATAATAATAATAAAATAAATTTTAAAAAAGTTCTCATCAATGTATAGAAACTCCTTGAGACTTTGGGTACAGTTAGTTTTGCTGTGTGATAGTTTTAAATTTGCAAATTCTTGTGGTAATTTGAATGAAAATAACCCCCATAGGCTCATAGGGAGTGGCACTATTAGGAGGTGTGGTTTTGTTGGCGTAGGTGTGGTCTTGTTGGAGGAAATGTGGCACTAGGAGCGGACTTTGAGGTTTCCAAAGTTGAAGCCAGGCCTAGTGGCTCATTACCTCTTCCTGCTGCCTGCGGATCCAGAGGTAGAACTCAGCTACTCTCCAGCACTCTGTCAGCCTGCATGACGCCCACCATGGTGATAATGAACTAAACCTCTGATTGGAAAGCCAGCCCCAGTTAAACGTCTTTCTTTATAAGAGTTGCTATGGTCATGGTTTCTCTTCACAGCAATAAAACCCTAACCAAGACAATTCTTTATAACAAAATTTTAATTTTAAAAGTGTTCTCAGTACAATAAATATCTTCTTACTAACATTAATATTTTAAATCACAAAAATATTCAAAATGCTGGAAAACTCCCCACTTGTAACCATTCATCTCCAAACAGCATCATCAAGACCACAAGCACAACCTCCAGTTCTTTTTCTTGGGCATACACACATATTTATATTTAATATGGTCCCAGCATGTTGTGTAGATAGATTTTCACTCTGCCGTGTCTATTCTGAGCTAAAGCAGAAAGACTTCTCTCATGCGGTTCCCATGGACTCTGCTTCTCGCACACCCTACTTGGCTCCTTGGCAGGCAGTGTTGCACACTGCACAAGTCACTGGAAGAAATACTGGCTCTTTTCGATTTGTGGAATTTAGGGAAAGAAAAGAATTAGAGGTGAGGTGTCTATGACCTTCACAGGGGTGTTGAGATGAGGAAGTGTGTTCTCTGTGAGGTCTTGGGAATATTTTTCAAAATTATGGCCATTCATCACCACATGTGCTTAGCTTGATTTTTTTTAAAATGTTTGTTTTGAGGTAGGGTATTGCTATCTAATCTGGTTGTCTCACTTCCAATCCTCCTGCCTCAACATTATGGGTTTGGGTAAAAAAATAAATGACTCCCATAGGCTCACTTGGTCCTCATCTGCTGGTGCTGTTTTGGCAGGCTGTGAAGCTTTGGGGGCATGAGGTCTGGCTGGCAGGCAGGGGATACAGGAGAGGAACTTCCACGTCCAGTTCTCACCTAAGGTTTCTGCTTCCACACTGGCTGGGATGTGAACACATCACACCCCAAGCTCAGCCTCAACTGCCCTGATGGACTGACTAGTGTACCTTTAAACCAGGAGCCAAGATTGACGTCTCCTACCTCAGCTTCCGGTGGACCTATTTTCCCTAAGAATGGAGCCAAAGGAAAGCAGGCACTGCTCTGCCCCCTCCCCACTTCTGACTACTCACCCTGTCCCACCAGGCCACAGGAACCATCAGCATTGCCTCCAGAACTTCTTTGGCCACCAGTTTCTACAAATCGCATTCATCTCTCACCTGGACCACTAGATGACAGCAATCTTTGAAAACCATGGTGTCATGTGCTGGTCCTGTGATCAAGACCCTCCAACATCTTCCTGCTCTACAAAGACCAGAATCTATGTTCTACCATGGACAACCCGCCAAGCAATGGGATGCCCATCATTTTAAGTTTTCTTTAGACAGTGTCTC
Organism: Bramus lutescens; assembly: GCA_001685075.1. Lineage (NCBI taxonomy): Eukaryota > Metazoa > Chordata > Mammalia > Rodentia > Cricetidae > Bramus > Bramus lutescens. The sequence goes on along the minus strand of LOEQ01001030.1, from coordinate 85,042 downwards.
ACTCCATAGCCTCAGTTAACTTCAAGATCACTAGGTAACCCAGGCTGTCCTCAAATTCACAGCCACCTTCCTGCCTCAGATGCCTGAGTTCTAAAGGTTACAGGTATGAACGACCATGCCTAGAGAGAGCCCATTCCGGGCTTCCCTGATGCTTAGCTTTTTTTCCCCTCATTCCTATCCTCTATGGCCCCAACTCAAAGTGAGCTCCTCAAAACAAGGCTGCTATTGCTCTCCTTCAACATGATTTATTAAGCACACATGAGTGGATGAGCATCCAGTTGTGAACAGATGTGTTCTGCCTTCTGAGCCCTGGGAGATAGCAGTTGAGATCAGTTTCACTAGAGTCAATGGTTCCTGAGCTTTTACAACTCACCTACAGAATATAGGGTTGACCTTTGAGCTACTGAAGGACCCCTCTGACGTCCATTAGGAAAAGGTAAGGGGAGGTATTGGAAGAGGAGGCGTGAATATGACTGTTGTCTAAGGAGTGAAAAAATCTACTGCTCCCCCAACTTGCTCTTTTGAAGGAGATTTTTTTGATCAAAACCTTTTCTCCAGTTTTTATTTATGTTTGATAAAGGGATATGAGCATTTTTCTAGAACATGATAAAGCTCACCAAGCTATATGAGGCTGTTAGGTTCTAAGGACCTTCCTAATGGTACCCAGCCTGGTAAGAGGGAAGAGGAAGGAGAGGTCATGGATGTGCAGAGCCCAGAGGGTTGGAAGGGAAAGGGGACATTTTAATTTCAGAGCCCAGAGGGTTTCTGAAGGCAATGCAACTAAAATTCCACAGCTTCTTCTGCAAGGGTCAGCATCACCGAAGCCTGTTCAGTCAGTGGTTGGGTGGGGTCCTGGGAGGACGTCACTTCCACCTCTGGTAATCAACTCTACTGCCAGGCATGAGCATCCAGGACTTATCATTACCTTTCATTGAGAGCTCTAGACAGGTTTGGATTACATTTCCTGGGAAGAAGATCACTGACCAGAGAGGCGAAGAACAACCCAACAGGGATAGACAAATGAGGTAGTGTCTCAAGGACGTCTGTGTCCAGACAGCTGTTGCTCGGAGCTACCTGGGCTGTGCTGCAACCTCTCCTGAACAGCCTCCCGTGCTCCAATTCTGTCTTTTTCCCTGTCTGAGGCCTTTCCCCAGATCCTTTTGGGCTCTTTTACCAAGCCAGGCAGAACCCCAATAGAGAGCTTAGGTCTCCCAGGGGAGACTCCAAGCAGAGGGGAGCCAGGTGATAAAGTAACTCTCATGTGGCAGCACGCAGAGATTGAGCCCTGGCTGCTAGACAAATCGTCACATTTGCGCTAGTGATAAGAAGAATGAGTTTCCTGGGATTCTACGATTAAAACACCATTCCTGATGGTGTGGTAGGATGGGCACCACCTCCCAGTGGCTCAATATTGTTAGATTAGCAAGATGATGGCTAACATGACCCAGCGTTGTTCTTGAGAAATAATTAGCTCCCAAAGTGGACTGGAGCTCCATGGAATACAAGCCCATCTCTTTTTATAACATTTAAATTTGGAAGCTTAATTATCCACTGAGAAATTGTCACTTTGGCACTCTCAGTCCATTTGGCTATATATTGACATTATTAAAATGCTGTCCTGGTCTTTATGCAAATTGCCCTTTAAAAAAAATCATCTCCTAGCAACCCAAAGTGAAATCAGCATTGAGAAATAGCATTGCAAGAAACCTTCGGGTTCTTAATCTTACTAATTCCTAGGGTTTATTTGTTGATTGTTGGAATGAACAAATGGATCTGGGCCTATAGATTATGCCCCTGGCTTGCTCGCTAAACTGAGTTTGCTTTTAATATGTGTGTATACACTGGATTCACATATGTGTGTGCATGTGTGTAGAGGCCCAAAGTGGATGTCAGAAGTCTCTGTCCATTGGGCTCCACTCTATACATTGAATTGAGGTCACTTGCTGAAGAGCTTGCTGACTTCAGCGAATCTAGCTAGTCAGCTTGCTCTGGGTATCCCCTGACTGTCACTTGTGCTGAGATTACAGGTGTCCCCCACATCTACCAGCTTTTCCGTGGGTTCCCAGAGGGCCTGAAAGCCCACCTTCAGCCCACCTTCACACTTGTGTGGCTATTGTTTTATCTATGGAGCCACCTTCTCAGCCCTAAACTGATTCTCTAAGGGGTCCATGAAATAGTCAAATTCACTCAGCTCAAGAGAGGAAGCTGGTGCCTTTGACTACCGATTTGGACCTGCAAGCAGGCACTCAGCAGAACAGAAGAATCAAACTGTGTCTCTTTGAAACACTTGCTCACCCCTTGTCTGGGGAAAGTCACCCTCTCTTCCTAGGACCTCAGCCTGAAGGGCTGGCAGGAATCACAGCTCCTGGGATCTTAATCCCCAACCACAAACAACGGGAGCAAAACCAGGACTCTAGAATCCCACACTGGGAAGAATAAGTGTGCGAAGAGTGGGTGGCTTTCAGCTATGCTTGACAACCTGTGCTGTATCCCTAGGAACTACGTGGTGAGAGGAGAAAATCAACTCTCCGGGGTTGCCCTTGGCATCCACACCCTCCAGATAACGATAAATAAATACGTGAATTTTAAAAAGAAAGCCAGTTTCCTAAGCACTTGAATTTTCAAGGAAAATGAAGTAAGGCAATTAAATGCACTGAGACAAAGGACCCCTGTCTTCTTAGAGAGGACACAGCAGGTAAGACCTGAGCTGCAGGGTTGGTGGTGCCCCACAGGGTATTACTTCATCCCACCACTGTCTTGCAGGAACATCTCTGATTCTCATTCAGAAGACCTGTTGTCAGCAGCCCCTCAAACTTGCCTCTCCTGGCTGCTTCCAGGGTCCCACTCTGTCTGAGAGAGGCCCAGATCTGGGGACACTCCCAGCTTGCACCTGAGAAACATGTCACCCTGCTTTGTCTGGGCAGGCAGAAGCTCAGACACATACATATAGGCTTCATCCTGGTCCTACTGCATTCGCTGTTGAATTTCAGTGAAATTTTAGGAGACACGCTCAGAACCCACAGAGATGCTAGTTTGTTTTTGCCTTAAAAAAATCGGCTGTAATTTTTTTCCCCATTCAAGTCCAAATATAATAGAATCTGGTGCCTGGCAAAAAATAAACAACGTAAACATGTGAGTCATTGTTATCGCTACAGCACAAGCCCACAGACCCGCAGAACAGATGCTTTAGACGGTTGTTCGCTGAGTCCATCATTCTTCAAAGCCCTGTTTGCGGGCCTCTTTGCCTCTGAATGGGCCGCTGAGTGGGCCTCAGAGGCTCACAGCCTCAGATCCCAATGGAGTCTGAGATCTGCCCCCGCCTGCGACTCAGTATAGTAGATACGGCAGAAATGACCACCCGTGAGCACCCTCCCTCCTTCTCTCCCTCCCTCCCTTTCTTCAGTAGATGTTGAACTCAGACCTTGACCATGCTAGGCAAGAGATCATCCCCTGAGCTACAGTCTCAGCGCTCTTTTCCATCTTTAATTTTGAGATAGGATCTCCTTAGGGTGCCTAAACTGGCTTTAAACTCACTCAGTAACCCAGGCAGGCCTTGAACTTCCCACTAACCTATCTCAGCCTCCCAAATAGCTGGGATTACAGACACGCTACCAGAACCAGACTTAGTATCAGACTCCCCAGTTACCAAACCACTCCAAATCTTTGCCACTTAGTTCTAGCCTTCATAAAGGGGGAGCAGGAAGCCTCGGAAGGGAAGGAGCCTCAGGATACATGGATTTGTCTTAAAGATCTCTCCCACCAACGGTGGTCAGCAATTACCCCTCATACTCTGTGAGTGCATGCTGAGAAATACCACCCACCCAGAGATTCCCTTGTGTCTTCCCTGGTTAAGGGATGCCTTTGCTATCTGAGTAAATGCACTGTAGGGCCCCACTGAGGTCTCTACACTGTCCTGCAGATGGTCTAATTTACTTAAGTCACTAGGAAATTCATGTCTCTGTAGCAGAGCAAATCTCAGCCTTAACCTTGACCGTGTACCTATGATTCACACGTGTGCACATGAGGTTGCCATATTAAAGCGAAATACGTCTCCTATCCAGAGCATCAGCTAGCAAGTGCATTCCCGTGGATCTTGTTTACTCCATCCATATCAACTTATCTTTGCTCAAACCGGCGCTCGCTTGCCTCCATGAGAATCATTAATGCCTAGCAGAGAAGACAGATTTTTGCATTCACAAGTCAGCAAGATTTCCAAGATTCCGTTCCTGAGCAGGACCAGGGATCACCAGCATTCTCACAAACTGACAGTCATAATTAAGTCCTAACGAGTGACTGTCCCACACAATAGAGCTGTGAATAAGCCCGCCACATTGAATGCATTGCTGTTCCTTTTCTTTACAAACATATACACTGTGAAGAGTGGATGATCGCAGAGCTCAGAAAACAGGGGCCCTCCAGCCTGCCTGAACACTGGTTGGTTTTTCTGGCTCTGGAAGCTCCTATCTCGAGCATCCTAGTCCCTCATGGAAAACAATCTCTGGTAGAGAGCTAGCAGAAAGGAAGACATGGTGGCGGTGGCAGATAGAGACTCTCCGCATGAAGCCAGATGGGCATCAGATTGTCCCTACCTGCCCCACAATCTCTGAAGGTGCTGACTGATGTCTTGATAATGATTTTCCCTGAGCTATAAACTCACAAGCACCATGTTTCTTTCCCTGCACAGACAAATATAGCTATTTAAATTGCATGCTTCAGTGTTTCTCCTGTGGAAATGCAGGGGGAGAAAAGATTAAGCAGTGGTTTCCCACTCTTGCAAGCCATGTGACACATACACACATCATCCCCTCACACTGCAATCCTCAAGCCAACTGTCCTCTAATACAGTTCCTGGAGATGCCATCTGACCCGACAGGTTGAGGCTCCATACCCCTGAACTGCTTTCTCCTGTCGCTCTAAGTGGGGAGGGTTCCACGTCCCACTCTTTTGGGTTGGATGAAGCTGTTACAGCAGGATCTGGGGAAACCCTTGACTTAGTTTTACCGTTCTCGACACAGGCTGTTACTGCACTGTAGATGCGCAGCTATATGGAAGAGAAGCATAGAGCAAGGCTGGGTTAGGGGCTGTGAAGCTTCCCTGTCTTTTAAGCACACATTCCTTTGGGGACATCCCAGCAGTCCAGGAGCTCTTAGACCCATGTCCTTCTCAGGGTTTCTTGAAAGTTCCTTTAAGTCTGCTTGATAGAGAGCGTCACTGGCTGATCCACTCAATTTTCCATCCCTCCTGTCTTCCCAGGCTAAAGAATGAGGCCAAAATCACCAGCTCTTAGATTCTCCTCCTGTCCCTGTGACAGAAAGCTTTGAGTAAAGCAGTTCAGGGAAGAAAGGGTTTATTACAGCTTGTCATTAAGGGTGCAGCTCATCATGATGAGAAGTCAAGGTGGTTGAGGCTTGAAGCAGCTGGTCCCATCACATCCATGTATCAAGAAACAGCAAGATGAATGCCTACGCGACTCAACTCCATTTCTCCACTTATATAGTCCAGGACCCCAGTCTAGGGAATGGTGCTACCTACAGTGGGTGGGTCTGGCTACCCTACCTCAATCAGGATAATGCTCCATAACCATTCTCAGAGGGCCATCTCCCAGGCAATTCTAGATTCTGTCAAGTTAACAACACTGCCACAGAGAGAAAGTTTCAATTATATGGGGCGGGGGAGAGGGGGATCACAACTGACAAACATCAGTCAAGGAAACAGGAGAAAGGAAATTACAAAATGAGTAAGAAAAGAAACAGAATAAGACAACATCTCCCTAGATGCCACAAACTAATACCTTAAAAAAGTAAAGAAACATAAACATCCGGCAAGATTGACTGAAGAGAGATAAAAGGAGAAAAAGAGCAGGTGGCAGGGTACAAACTGTTCCAGATAAAACCACATATAGGACCCTAGAAACAACTGGGACCTTAGACCAAATAATGCGCCGATGCAAAAACTGTCGTCATAGCACAACGCATGGAAGCAAGTTGGAGAAATATAAGTTACAAAGAATGAAATTGGGAAATCAGAATCGACCCAGTACATCCATGAAATCAGACAGAATGTTCCCAGGAAAGGTATGTGGTTCGGTCACCTTGACAGATGAGTTTTACCAGACCTTTGAATCACAAGCAGATTGCTCTTCTCTTGAGTAGACCCTTCTCCCTTCAAAGTAAATAAATAGAGGGAAAACTCCAGGACTTGCTTCATAAAGTTGCTGATATTGAAACCAAACAGGAGCATTCTAGAAAATGAAGGTTGTTAGCCAGTCAGTCCTCTACACCAGTCTCCTGCGGCCTGACTAATCAGTCCCTCAGCTGTTGTATCCTCTTTTGTGGTGATCTTCCTCCTTCCACAGAGTCCTGCTTAGGGTGTTAAGATTACTTCACTTCCCTGCTGACAGATTCAAGTCTGCTCCCCAAGATGTGCTTGCTGCTTCCTATATAGCCTGCTTGCTGCTCCCCAGTACAGAGTGACCCTATCTCCAGGGCCTTTGCATTGGTCATTTCCCTGTCTGTCACAGGTTTATCCCTGCTTTCCTTCAGCTTCAGGCTCCATCAGGTGTCAGCCACTCTCCATTTCCTTCTCCTAATTACTTTTCTGCATAGTGAATAACATTGTCTCTGATCATAAATATTTCTTGTACATTTATTATTGTCTCTTCCTCTAGAATACAATCTCTACAAGTCAAAGACTTTCTCTATCTTGTCTCTTGAAGAGCTCTAAGGTCTTAGAACAATGCCTGACACATTATTGTTGCTTCAAACTATGTGTTAAATAAAGAAGGAAATCTCATTCATGAAATTAGATACCAATATCCTGATTAAAATATTAGCAGGCTGAATCCAGAAATTACTTAAAAATACAAGCAATAGCAACACTGTGAATGGGTAACATTTATTCCTGGATTGCAAGGAAAGTGCAACATCCAAAAACCATACTGATAGGATTGTAAAGGTTACAGGTCAAATAACAGTCTCCGACCCAGGGCTTGTAGAAACCTATACACAACATGAACTTGGCAGCTGTGATTAAAGACGTTGACATGCAAGCGTGATCCTGGACCAACCATGTGGGCCCCAATTCCTTACAAAGGTCCTTTTCAAAAAAAATCATATCAGAGAAGGAGACATGAACCCATATGCAGGGATGGGCAGGGAGGGGAAGGGAAAAAGAGGAAAGAAAAGGAAAATTGAGCTTTGATGATACTGAAATATTGTTGGCTTTGAAGATGGAGAAAGTGACCACGAACCAAGGAGTAAAGTATTGACAAGTATAGAAGTTGGAAAAGACACGAAGACAGAATCTCCCACAACCTCCAAAGGGGATGTGGTAGGGCTAACTCTTCATTTTTAAGACTTCTCACCTCCAGAAATACTGGAAAATAAAGAGTCCCTAAATTGGACGGATGGAGGTGCACGCCTTTAATCCCAGCACTCAGGAGGCAGAGGCAGACGGATCTCTGGGTTCGAGGATAGGCTGGACTAAAGATTAGGTTCCAGGATAGCTGGGGCGAGACAGAAAAACCCTGTCTCAACAACCCTTGCACTTTTCCTTAGTCAGTTGTGACTGGTTAGAAGAGCAATGGAAAGTTGACAGGGACAGTAATGATGTACATTTGTTGAGGTCACAAACCAGATTGGGACCTGCCTTTTTGTGACTGGCCAGCTCTTGCAATCCTGTATGGCAGCAACACTGGAGGCATCAAGGCGACAAAGGCTGGTTGGCCAGAGAATTCCATCACCTTATGTGGGTGACACTGAGACCAGTGTTCTTTCTGTCTTTGTCCCTGTCTACTCTGGGTTTGCACAAAGTTCAGCAGAAAATTCACAGTTTTCTCTAGGAAAGTGAAGGTCTTGGGAAGATCTGTCCTTAGGAATCATGACAAACCTACCTATCCGCAAACTAACAGAGCTCAGAAGTGACCACCTGTCGCTCAACTGGCCTAACTTTTGCCCTGAGAAAATAAATCCAAAAAACTGCATGTCTATGCTCCTTGGCATCTCTTTCCACTCTGTGTCTTGCCGATCAGTAGATTTTTGCCAATTTTTGCTTGGAGGTTTTTAGCAAACCCAATAAATTCATTATAGAAAATCAAATCCACACGGAAAGAGTAGCTGGACACTGCTTCATCGTCAGGCATGCTCAGAACTGTTCCAATAAAAACCCATCTTATTTGAATTCAATTGAATCTTTGCTAGGAAATAATCCAACACCAAGCTGGCTTGAAAATTCTGTCATTGTTGGAGTACAGCAATGTTCTTTTGGGTCCTATTGATAAACTACTAACAAAACAGTTAAATGTAAAATTTGACCACATTCCGGATTATTTTTCACAATGAAGAGATTCATTGTGAACCCTTCTTATTCATTCCTCTCTACTCCCTTTTTCCGCTCCTTCCCGAAGAATCACTTATTAAAAGATTGGGAGGGATTTATTCTCTTAAATTTTCCTGTGAAAATAGTAAAGAAAAATGTTGCATTATAAAATGGAGCCACATTAAAGAGTTGGCGAAAGGAAGAAGAAAAATGCAACCTATAGTCCCAGCAAACAGAAACAGTGGGTGGGTGACTCCCACATTGTGTCCCTTGAAGAAGTTATCTTGAAGTCTAGTTCCATGGGTGACCATGGAGATTCATGACCCTGTCCTTCAGAACAAGCTGAGGACAGCTGATGTGAATGACAAGCCATCATACCTCCCTGGAGCAGCAGCGTCTGGTTTGCTGTGAGATCGTTGGTCTGTTTCCACCTCTTCGTGCTCTCTCTGCTGGACATTCCACTGTGTCCAGCAACTTGATGAAAATGTTGATCTCTGATTATATCCCCCAGAATGAAATAGTGTTTTGTATTGCATTTGTACAAATGCCATTTTGTAGCCCCACATTTTGGGATGGGCATTGGCCAGAGGCTCTAGACATGTGGCTCCCTCTGGTAGACCATCCGTTACTTTAGCTATTTAAATTATTCAAAACTAAGGAAAAGGAGTCAGACAGGGTAGAACCCACCAGGAATTCCAGTATCTGAAAGGTGGAGGCAGGAGGATCAGGAGTTCAAGGATATTCTTGGCTACAGAACAAGTTTGAGGCCAGCCTGAGCTACATAATACCCTTCCTCAATAGAACAAAAAAATAATAAAGAAAAGAGTTCTATTCTGAACCCTTAATCCATACTTGTAGTATGATTTTACAGCAGCCAAGTTCCTTCCCAGGGCCACCAAACACTTCACTGGGGTCCCAGTCACAGCCCTCTCCATCATGGCCTTTGAGTTACAAAGCTCAGTATGGTTACATTCACATGTTAGAGCTAACCATAAACGATTCTTTCTAATACCATATGGAAACTTTGTGGCATTTCATTAGTTTAGGAAGTGTGCCCAAAGCCCCGTACATAAGAAGGACAAAGACTTGGTGCTGTAAATGTGAGCGTCTGCATCCACAGGCTGTTTCTATCTGGAGCTTCCCTAGAACTGCACCAGCAGAAGCCTGGCTCAGTGGCCTTTGCAAGCAAGTGCAGTTGCTTAGGAACACCATATATTCATGGAATCCAAAAGCAATTATGCTTCAGCTTTCCTGTTTGGCCAGATGAGCTGGCATATGTGTTTTTTTATGGTTTGGATGTGAGTTACCCTGAAAAACCTTGTGTACTGAAGCCTTGGTCTTCAGCTAGTGATGGGCAGTGACTCAGTCATTGGAATTCTGACCCCACGGATGAACTAATTCATTTATGGATTTTGATTGTTATTGGGGAGCAGGGGACCAGTCACTGGAGCCAAATCTATAAAGGTAGATTCACTTTATCTCTCTCTGTCATCCCTCTGTCTCACTTGTTTCTGCCATGATGTTTTCTCACCACAGCCCAGGAACAACACAGTCAGGGGACCATGACACCTTTGAAACAGCGAACCACAGCAAATGCTCCCTCAAGTTGTTTTTCTCAGGAATCCCATTGCAGAAATAAATGGCTCTTTAACCAGTGTTGATTTCTAAGTTCTATTGATGAAGCAGAAGTCTGGGAGATGCTGAACTCCCTGTAGTATCAAAGCATGTTGGTATCTGCTAATCCCAAATCCTAATGCTTTGGATTTTAACTTTCTGTCAAGACCAACAGCTAAAGCAACTATATGTGTTCTGTATGTAAGGAACTTCTAACTAGTAGTCTTAGAGAAGTTTATTAATACAGAAACTGTGATGATGATAACAGGAAGGACTTCCTGTGGCTTGCTAGTGATGCATGACCAGAAGAGGTGACACCAGGTGTTCACGTCAAAACTCCACTCTTTCCCAGTCTTTAAGCCATATGGACCCAGTATGAGGGTTAGCCAAGGAAGATGACTCCTTGTTTGTCTGAGGTGCAGACACAGAAGACAATGTGGTACATCTTGTGTTTGTCCTTGTGAAGGATATTGTGCAGACATTAGCTGTAATGAGAATCATGACACTCGTTTCCGGCTGAATTATTTATTACCTGTGTACAATGGTACTCACCAGCTTGCCAGTTTGGTTTGGAAAATTCTGTAAGAAGATGATGATCACTGGAAGGTGAGCCATAGCCCTGAGCATTTGGAGCATGTCAATGTGGCACAGCCATAAGGCCCTCATGTGATGTCTGAGAACTCCAAACAACTGATGTGTTGGAGGCCAGTGCACACAGTGCACACAGGGGCTGGGCAAGCCTGGGTGTGACATTTCCTTAGGGTCCTCTCTGGGCAGTATCCAAGAGAAGCAGCTGAACTCTGGGACTCTGGGATCTGTCCTTGTTCCTGCTCTTGTCCTTCGGCAAGAGATTTGGGGCTCACATCCTGGAGCCATGCCAATGCCACCAGTGGGAGGTGGCCAGATTTCTGCAAGACCAGGGTGGGGCTGGCAACAGGAAGGTCTTTATGGCGAACGCTCCCCTTGCCCCTCCCTGTGGCTCAGCTTCTTTAGCTGTCAAAGAGAAGGCAAAGGGGTTCTGTGTGGAGAGGTCCCTCTGAGGCTGGTGACAACTTCACTCTGGAGACACGGGTTAGCCCAGCACATGTCCCTACCTGGTGTGTCTAAAAAGGGCTTGTGCTCTCAACATGGAATTTCTTTCAAGTGCAAATCATCCTCTCTTGGCAGTGCCCCAAAGGACAGGAAAGGCTCCAGTGAGGCAGAAAGAAAACTAAGGTCACTGTTCAGGAGCAGTTTCCACCTCGGGAAAGGGCCCTGCCCTACGAATGATCAGAATCTTCCTCCTCACCTCTGTGGCCAAGCTGGGGAAGGCGGGTTTGTTGTTCAAATATGAAGTCTCCCTGTGTTGCAGGCTGGGCTCAAACTCTGACCCCCTAGCTCAAATCTTGATGTGTCTAGGACCCCAAGTACCAGGGTCACCTCACTTGGCTCCAGGAGGGATCCCCAACACTTCCTAATACCCCTCCCTTCCTCACTTTCATGCCTTCAGGAGCTGGGGAAGCCACTCCTGACTCCTTCTTCCCATGACCCGCAACCTCCTGGTGTACCCTACACCAGCGCATCACGTCCCGCCTGGCTCCCGCATGGGTAGCTTATACCCCGAAATAACAACACACAAATTGTATTCA
>LOEQ01001030.1:45132-64831 GCA_001685075.1 Bramus lutescens | reverse complement strand
GGCCTCCGAGCCCGGAAGTGCAGCCTTAGGGGTGGCTAAAGGAATTACATTTGTTAGGCATAAACTCACAGCAGCTGGGACTGAATTCACAAAACTTCCTGTTTTTTGTTTTTTTCTAAACTCTGGGTTGAGTATATCTTGTCACTTAAGACATTGTTCTGTCTGAGGTCATATGGCTTTCATGCCGTTTTTCCTTCTAAACCATTTAGTTTTTCTTTTCACCTGTTGCTCCTGCACCTGGATCCTGTGATTGTCAGTGGTGGACTATGATGCTCTCATTTACTTTCTCATATGGCGAATCAGTGACCCTGAGCTGCCCGCTGGCTTCTTCTCCCACTCTCTTCTGACATGTAATGTGAGCCCAGTCCCAGGCCATCTATCAGGTTTCCACACCTGACTGATTTATGTCTCTGGCCTCTCAATTTGAATGTTCCAGTTGTGTAAACCATTTTTTCCTTCCTGTTTACCATATAGTGTGGCCATTCTCCCCCATCATTAGGTGCCCTCGGTGACATAAATTTTAATGGCTGCCTATCATCCTGTCCCATTTGACTCTGTTAGACAGCTACAGTGTTCTCAGTTTTGCTCTGTTGTGAGCGATGCTGAAGTTGATATCTGTCACCTAATCTCTGCGCATTGGTTTTTCAAAGATAAATTCTTTAGGTAAAATGACCAAGTAAGCATACTTCTGAAGCGTTTGAGGGACACTGCCAAATGGCCTCCCAGGAAAGCTACACCAATTTATATTCCCACCTGCTTCTGGCCACTTCCTTCAAATCCTAATGCCTCAGCACTAAATCCCTGCTGAGTTCATCAGCAAAAATAAACAAAGAAATAAAGGCACATGACTGTTTTAATTCATGTGTGTCTTTGATTACCACTGCCAGCTCTTTTTTTTTGCTTATCGGCCTTCTGTATTGACTTATTTGGGCATGCATGTGAGACTTCCTGTCTTCAATCCATTTGTCGAGAGGAAGGAGTTATTTATTGGTGGACAAAGTCCTTTGTATATGAGACTTATAACCCTTGCTTGTGTTTGTTGCAGGGTATTTTGTGGTTTTGTTTGCTTCTCTTTGCAGTTTGCATTCTGCCTTTTGCTTTTGCTGGTAGCATTTTCTCAGTGCAGAAGCTTTAGTAGTAATAAGGTCCAATTCAGCAGGACTTTCTTTTAAAAAGTTTTATTACATTTTCAATTTTATTTACTGCTACTGTGTGCTCATGATGTGCATATGGCATGTGTGTGAAGGCCAGAGGACAACTGCAGGAGCTGGTTTTCTTCTCCACCGTGTGGGTCCTTGGTATAGAACTCAGGTTTCAGGCCTGGTGGCAAGTGCATACCTTCATGTGCTGAGCCATCTCGCCATTCCCAAGAATGCTGTCTTTAGTACCACAGCAGAAAAGAAAAATAAGTAAGTCCTGTTCCCACACACAATTATCCCTCTATGTTTTCTATTTCTTTACTTTTTAAAAATTTTCTTTTAATTCATTTCTTAGTTTCACTCAGCTATCAGTGAGTGTGCTGTGCACACCTTTCCCCACCTCTCCTGGCTGGGGACCCCTGTGTGACTCTCACAGAGCACCGATTACCTCTCTACCTGGCACTTTACACACCGGCCAAGTTTTCCAGCTATGCAAATCTTCGTAAAGATCCAGGTCTTCTTACACTGTGAAGCCCCATGGAGGCAAGTGCTCTATCTGGTCCCACAATTGTCTTCCAGCATGCATCCAAGGAACCTGCCTCTGCACCTGCGCTCCCACTCAGACACCTGAGGACTTCTGTTTCCACCAGCCCTTGCTGCAGCTGTTTAGCTCAGCTAGGAACCACAGAGACATAAGTGTATATACGCACACATGTGAGAGCTAACATATAGTGTGTGTATAGACACAAACGTATGCAGGCATATGCTTGAGTCAACACACTGCAGGCATATAGCAGTAAGCATTTGAGTGTGTATGTACAGTGGCAACCTAGATACCCCTCTGTGAGCTTGCATTCAGGTAGGTCTCTGCTTTGGTCAAGGACTGTCTTGTTCTCTGACCTGCAGCAGGTTTCTAAGCAATCCTCCTAGGATTATCAGCCACCAAACACAATATTTAAAAGCAGATTCCTGGGGAACACTGTCCAACCAGCCTTGCCTAGTTGGTTAGTTCTAGGCCAACGAGAGACCCTGCCTCAAAATACTGGTCAAGTGCATGCTTGAACAGGTCCCGTGCTTCAGTGCAATTGGACAATACAAACTGAAGTCTGTGAGAAAAAGAAAGAAGAAAGCTCAAAGTTGGGTGGGTATGGGAGTAAGGGTAGATATGGAAGGAGTTGGGTGTGGATATGATAGAAATTCATTGCGTGACACTTTCAAAGAATTAAGAAAAATATTGGTTTAAAAAGTAAAAAAAAAAAAGTGTATGCCACCTCAGAAATTACATCCAAGGTTGCTCTCTGACCTCAACATGTATGAACACATACTTGCACATGTACCTGCATACTCACGTGAAGCTACACATCTATGAACATATACATACATGACGACAGACACATGGAAAGAAATGTACTGACTCTGTCTGAAGTTATCCAATTCAACAAATCCTCCCCGCCAGTAGGCATTAAAATTGTGATACTAAACTCTTTCCTCATTTTATGGTGAGCAGTGGACCTCGTTGCTTCAATGTGCTCTCCCTGGAGCATCAGAGAAGCTGAAGGTCACTTCATTGGGTTACTGCCCATTATAATTTATCTCATTTTCTGTTCCTTCTTTCTTCCCTGCCTCCATTGACCATCCCTGTTTTCCTCTGACACCCAGTGAAGATGTTCTGAGCCTCCATTTGTCTGACTCTGAGTGTGGGGAATGTGGATCAGGAAGAGATAGAGGGGAACACACAACACACCTGGAGCCCAAGCATTCCTGTCAGCCAGTGACCATTGCTACAAGGAAGCAAGTATGCACTATTTCTTTCCATAGTGACCAAAGTTGTCATCTTAACCATTTTGTGTATGTGTGGTGCTCGAGATGGACTCCGTGGCCTTGTGCACGCCAGGCAAGTGCTACTGCTGAGCTGCAGCCCCACCTTAACCATTTCTCAAGGTCTACTCCAGCAGTATTATCCACATTGCTGTGTAACCTGTGCCCAGAACAGTTTCATCTTGTAAAGTCGAACTTCTGTCCCCATGGCAACAAAGCTTTCTGTGTCATTTTTCTCTCAGATGCTGCTGACCAGCCTTCTGCTGGCCATCCCTATGGATTTCTCTACTCTGGGACCTGCTACATGGGAACCACACAGAGAGCTTCTCATTGTGTAGTTTATGTCACTTAACATGGTGTCCTCAAAATTCTGTCCTGTTAAAAGAGGTGGCAGAATGCCCTTCCCTGTTAAGGCTGAGTAATATTCCTTTATATTGCAGGCCATGTTTTGTTCACCTGTCAAAACTTTGTGACTTTTTCTTACCTTCTGGTTATTGTAGAGAAAACTGCCAAGCCAATGGTTTTGCAAGCATCTTCTGGGTACATATCCAGAAGGTTATCTTGGAAGAGGCAAACTTGTGGAATCATGTGACATTTTATTTTTAACTTTTGGGAGAAGCATCATGCTATTTTTGTGTCAGCTGCACCAGTTTCTATTCCCATAAATTGTGTGCAACGGGGTCAGCAAGATGGTTTAGGAAGTAAAGGTGCTTGCTGCCAAGCCTGAGAACCTGAGTTCAATCCCCAAGACCTACTTGGTGGAAGAAGAGAGCTGACTCCAAGAAGCTGTCCACTGACCTCCACACATGCATCCTATGTGTGCTCTTAAGTGCCAGGGCATGCACAAATGCATGCACATGCATGCACACACACGTAAACCTTCAGCCGCACACACCAATGTGCATGCACACAAATGAACGCACATATACAGACTCACACTAATTCAATCAGTCACTCAATCAGTGAAGTAAATACCTGTGGTATTAACCCATCAATGGGACTGACCAACTTTACAAAGGATGGGAAGGCTGCGTGGGTCCCTGATCCACCCTGTCCTGCACCAATGCTGAGATACTGAGGTGCGGGGCCCTGATGGGCTCTGACAAGCAAGCCTGAAATGAGTCTGGAAAGAAAATCCCTTCCTGTCCCTCCCAGCTCTCGGAGCCTTGCTGTGAATGTTGTATCAGCAAATATGTACCCAGAGATTTAACAACGCATTAAGAAAGGATTGGGTGTAAATTGTTTGGAATGGCTGTCTAGGCAGTGTGAATCTACAATCACCTCTGTGCTTTGGGTCTGGAAGTCTGGGGATGTATTCACTGGGACCAGTTTACTCTCACCCCAGAGTAGGTACATATGTGAGAATCTGCAAAATTAAGACCCGTGGGAGTCAGAAGCTTTCTTCCTTTTTTTTTTGGTTTGCTTTGTTTTGTATTTTGGGTCAGGGTCTCATGTAGACCAGACCACGAGTCTATCCTTGAACTCACTCTTTAGCTAAGGCTAACCTTGACCTTCCGATCCTCCCGCCTCAGCCTTTGAAGTGCTGGGATTAGAGATGTGTGACAGCATGCCTGGCTCTGTGAGAGGCTTTCTCAGACATTTTTTTCTTTTCCTTCTTGCTGACAACTCTTATACATCACTGCTTTCAGAATTTTCTCCCTGGATTTAGATCCTCAGCAAACTTTGCATGCCCAACTCTCTTCCCTTTTCTGTACGTGGTTACAGGCTCAAAGAGGCAAGCTCATCGCAGTGTTTATGGAAACAAAACACACCCAAGCCGTTGAGTATCACGATCTTCTCCAAAGACCTCCCTGCGGTCCCTAAGGAGTCAGTGGAAGCAAAGGCCAAGCATGTCTCTGTGAACATGAGTGGGATGCTCCCACCTGTGAGACAAGGCACGAGTCACTCCACCCTGGGTGAACGCCTAGACAAGCTGCTTGGGGTCCGGAAAAATGGAAGGATTTGGTCCTCACTACTGTCCTGTGGAAGATCGGGGTGCCAGGTGAGATGGGGTGGGACAGTACTAGTCAAGCTGGGTAGCAGTCAGTTAGGGAGTCCATATAGTCCTAGAGGCTCCTCTATTTCTCTTGCACCTTGTTCCTGTGGGTGGAGCATGAGAAATGACCGCTCCCCAAATATTAGTAAGGCATAGACTAGGTTGGTAGTTGTTTCTTAAAGATATGAAAACATAGAAGAAATCATGGATTATGTGAGAACATTGTCCACCAGACTCGGGGAAGTGGGTGGCACAGAGCATTTGGAAAAAGAGACCAAGGGCAGAGAAACAACCCCCCCCNAGACTCTGGGACCTAAGAACAAGCCACCTTTGTGCATAGAGAGATAAGGAATAGGTCTGAAGGCAGGAGCAGAAACTCTAGGAGCCCGCTGGCCAAAGAGGCCACAGTGACCTTGATGCTTAGAGGAGAACACACACAAGCAAAAAGCTGCTTCCAAGGCGTGTGCCAAGCATTTTAGATGACAATATCTTACAGCGTGGTAAGGGTCCCACCTCTTCCACAGAGGCCACGCTGATCTTTGTCCTCCTTTGAAGGATGCCAGCTCAGCGCCCACTGAGTTCTTCAGATGTGGACCATCTGTGAGTATCTAAGTCTCCCAGCAGAAGGGACCTTATGTGGTCAGATGTACCCTGTTCAGTCCTCTTTCAGAGCTGCCATAGTGCTAACACCAAGGCAATGCTCAGCTAAACTCAGGTAAAAACGAAAGAAATGGGAAACAGCTTCACTCTTCCCTGACTGTTTGACTCTTTACCTTCAGTGAAGTCAGAGGGCTGCCAAAGGGTTAGGGTGAAGGACAGACAGTTGTCCAAGTCTATTGTCAGATTCAAGTTCGGATAATTGTGATGTCCTTGCTCAGCTTGATTTAACTCTAAGATACCCATTTCCACTTCGGGGTTGAAGAACTGTACAGTCAAACTCCTGTCATATTTTCTCTTTTAAAAAAGCACATGAAGGCTGGGGGTATGGCTTAGCTGGCGGACTGTTTGCACAGGGCTCTGGGTTCAGCCCCCAGGGTCACCTAAGCTGGAGACTGTGGCTCATGGCTGTAATCCCAGCTTTTAAGTGGTGAGGATGACGAGAGTCTGAAGGTGTTTCTTAGCTATATGGCAAACTTGAGATCAGCCTGGGATGAATAAGACAGAATGGGGCAGCACCAACTGGAATACAGCATAGTTACTGCAAAATGTTAAACTAGGGGCTGAATAATCAGTGATTAAGAGCACTGACTACTCTTTTAGAAGACTTGGGTTCTATTGCCATCACCCACAAGGCAGCTCACAGTTGTCTATAATTCTAGTTCAAAAGGATCTGATGCCCTCTTCTGGCCTCTGTAGGTTACAGGCAAGCAAACGGTACACAGACTACAAGCAGGCTAAACACCCATACCTGCGAAAATGAATTAAATAGAAACTTAATTTAAACTTAAAACATGAAACTAATTTGAACATCTTTATTGAGATACAATTTTCACAATGGACATATATATACAATATAAACATAATGTATGTGTATGACTTAATATAACCCCATGCTCAAAGCAAGACTCAGAACACTACATCATGCCAGAGGTCCTTGGCTTAGACTCCAGCACCTGACCCAGGTGCAGAAGCCCTTTGGCCACAGACACTCTATGTCCCTCCCAAGGCTGTTTTCCCAGCTGCAGCCATCTCTAGTGTGTGGTGCACAGGGCCCAGCCTTCTTAGCTCCCTGTGGTCATGCTATGCTGGACATGCTATGTGCTGGCCCAGATCCTCTTCTGGAAGGAAGCCCTAGCCAGTGAAATATCAGACACAGCTCCAAGGACTGAACCTTTAGAGACACCTCAGCTGGGTCATCACCCTTTCCAGGGAGCTTCCCAGCCAAGGATAGTTGTTGTCAGATATGAAGGTTAGGTTATTTGGGTCCAACTCAGAGAGATCAACTCTGAAGGGTCACTGGAGTCCAGAGCCAAGCTGTCCCTGACCAACATCAAGGCCAACTTCTATCTCTCCCTTACCTTTCTCTCCCCATTCTTCCCACAAGCCGGTCCCATTGCCTCCCTAATAAATATCCTGCAACCTGGGGCTCCACCTCAGGCTATCCCGGGGATGTGACCCATGGTTGGATTGACTCTTTTCAGTTCTGCCATTTTCCTTTCCCTTAGAGAGATGGTTCTGAGCCCTCTAGGTGCAAGTGAGGCTCCGGATGCTCCCAGGTGTAAACAGAGCAGCCACTACTGTCTGTCCCTTTCCAGGAACTGTGCTTACAAACTCTTCTGGGTTTCAAGTCTCATCTGCTCCCTCACGTCTTTACCCTAATGACATGATGGAGTGCCAGCTCTATGCAGGAGTGAAGAGATAAGGCAGAATATACCTTTCCCTTCCTCTGAGAACTTTCAGTCCAGCATAGCAGGCTGATACCCACACACTGAAGTCTCCCAGGCACTAAGGGCTACGATGCAGAGGTCACAGAAGCCACGAAGTGGAACAAAGCATATGGCCATTGAGGGGAGTTCCTGGGGAGTGAGGGGGCTGTGTGGAACATGGAATTAGCAAATGAAGAGCAATCAACACAGCCCTGGGCCTGATCCTTACTATCCCACTTGACGGAGCATCACTGCACACAGGAGATTCTACTGATCTGAGCCAGGTGGCAAGGGTGGGAGGAACCCAGTAGAACCAAGAGGTTCTGCTTCCCTTTTTTACCTCCCTCTACCCTCTGCCATCATTGGTTGGGGTCCAGGAAGTTGAGCTGGGCAGACAGACAGAGGAGTGGAAGGGAAGGAAGGAAGTCCCAAGTGATAGGTGGTAGGATTCCAGCTAAGGAATGTTTGATCTTGGCAAACTGCCCCAGGTCCCACTTCATGCACTGGCCTAACTAAATCCTTCTTTGCCACTTTCCAAAGTCAGCACGATTTTCTAAAGTTTGTATCTCTGATGAAAGAAATTAGAGAAATAGATAAAAAAAAAAAAAGATGTGAGTGCANTGCTAGCCTTTGACTGTATTGGGGGCCTGGGGAGGGGGAGGGGCAGAATGCAAAGGCTTAGGGGTGTGGTCAGATGTGCCTTTTTAGAACACATCTGGTTAGAAGAACAATGGACATCAGATGCATTTCAAGATACCACAAAGATGAAAATAGATCTTGGCTATTTATCAAATTAATCACCCTATAATCACAAGACAAATGGGATTCCTAGGGCGATACTCAGCTGGTAATTTAATACCCAAGTTTTTTCTGATCGATAAACCATTGGCCTGTTAGAATATTTAAGTCATTCTTAAAGTCATTCAAGAAAAAAAGAAAACTATTAACTTAAGTTCTTTGAAAGTGTGCCTTTAATTTAAAATGCCATTTTCTATTTAAGCATTGCATTTTGCCTTATTCTAAAACAACCCTGATCTTAATTTTATTCAGAATGATTAAAATGAATATTTTGTGTCTGAAATAATACAATTCATTGTCTTTTATCCAGCGAATATTTGGGTGCCCATGTTACATGTAGAAGGACAGAAGACACCGTTCATGCTGTGCTCTCAAGAAGTGGTCCGGATGTGGGTGAAACAGCCCTTGAAGCTACGAAAGTGAGCTCAGGGCCCCCTGAGTGCTCAGAGAAGGCAACCAACCTCCCTCGAGAGCAGTGGCTCTCAACCTTTCTCACGCTGTGACCCTTTAAAAAAAACAGTTTCTCATGTTGTGACCCCCATCATCAAATTATTTTTATTGTAGCTCCATAACTGCAATTTTGCTACTGTTATGAATCCTAATGTAAACATTTGTGTTTTCTTAAGTAGCACCTGGGAAAGGGTTATTCGTGCACCCCCCCAAAAAAACCAGGGATCCTGACCCACAGGTTGAGAACTGTTGATCGCAAATAGTAAATTCACAAGAGACTCTTCAAAGCTTATTCAAATGAAAAATTAAGTCATGTCCATGGCTAGGAAGATAGGAAGATGGCTCAGTCAGTAGGGAGCTTGCTTTGCGATCATCTGAATTGTGAGTCCCAGAACCTACATTTTCAAAGAATGTCACACATGATGGCACATGCTTTTAATCACAATGATCGAGAGAGCTTCAGGTAAATCCCTGGGGCTCAATGACCAGTCAGCCCAACCTCCGTGGTAAGCTTCTGACCTAGAGAGATCCTGTCTCAAAAATTAAGGTGGGGCTGGAGCTCAGTGGTAAAGTACTGCCCACCCCAACCCACACAAACATTCTGCAGTATTTTGGGTTGGTGAGATAGCACAGAGATTAAATATTCCTGTCACTCTACCTAACAACCTGAGTTAGGTCCCCAAGACCCACACTGTGGAGGGAGAGAACTGGCTCCTGTTGGTTGTCCTTGGACCGCTACACTCAAAACACCACCGTGCTAGGCATGGATGTACTTAAACATGTACATATCACACATAAATAATGTAATTTTAAAAAAAGAAAAAGAAACAAATGGACATCTGAGGAGCAATACCCAAGCTGACTCTGGCATTCACCCCATCACACACACAGAAGAGACTGTCCAGGCAATCCAAATGACTTTCCTGTTGTAATGTACTACCTTTATAAATGCAGTGTGTGTGTATTCCTGGGTTAAATGTTATTCAAGTTATTGGTTCCTTTAAAAATAAGGGAGGGGGGTTAGTAGTAATAAAATGTGTCTGAAACGGTGCAATGATAAGAAATATTTGTTGTGCTGAGAGAAAACAAAACTGCAAGTGCTGGGTTTTTACGATCAGGAGTGGAGGAACAGCCCTTATAAAAACATCTGACATTGCGTGCTGGTCTTGGGAGGAAGCAAGGCCTGCAAGAGCCCCATCTGAAGCCACTGCATAGGGGCCTGCTCCATACAAGCAGCACAGCCATGCGTGTCCTGTCAGAAATGATTGCCACCCTGGTCCCACAGACCCAGAAGCACAGTTAATGTTGGCACTCTGTCTTCCTTGGTATTGCAGCACTGGTGTGGGCTAGTGGGCACCTGCTTCGGAGAACACAGCGACTGCTTGGCGAGTTGCTTCTTCCTGGAGTCCCTAAATCTGTGGACCTCAATGTCAACCCAGAGAGTGGGGTGAGATGGCTTCGTTCACTTTGTGGTTTTTCCTAGTGATAACGTGCCAGACAGAATAGATAGGAACAATATGGAACTGGGTGAGAAGCATGGTATGAGGACTCTTCCAGAAAACGTCAGAGAAGCTGTGCTTTTGTTGGCAGTTGCTAAAGGAGACTTAGCATTTATCAGTTGTTGTCTTCAAAATTATGTTTACAGCAGGAAGTGGGACGATAAAAAGTAGCAGTATGTAACAGCCTACTGTGTCTGCCGCGCCCAGGCCTGGGGGACATTCCACAGAAGATATGAGCTTAGGGAGCGTGAACGCTTTGGAAAAGGATGGACCTGTTTCAGAATGATAGTTTTACACCAGGCGTGGGGTTTGGTGCTTAACCTTCGTTATTTCATTCCATCCTCTTGGAAAAATAAAACGTGGTATCCATTTTCTAGTTGGAAAAGCCATGGCTAAGAAAGAAACAGCGAAAGGCCTAAAGTCACGTGACGCACGCCCAGCCTATTAGTTACTTCTGGCAGAGCTCTGCAAAGCACCAGGCCAAGGCAACTTTGGAAGAGAGAATTTACTTTGCCTCGCAGTTGATGGTGCCAGTCACCAAGCACGGCGAGATGAACGCCGGTGCTCAGCTCATTTCTGCCTTTTCATCAAGTCTGGGACCTCAGCCTTAGAAATGGTGCTGTCCACATATAGGGAGAATGTTTCGACCTCAGTTACCCTAAACTTAGAAACCCCCTCACAGATATGCTCAGAGATTTGTCTCCTAGGTAAGTCTAGATCCCAGTAAGTGAACAAGCTGGGATCTCGGCTCTGTAGCTCTAAACCGGTTCAGAACAAATTGCAAGGAGCAGCCAGACTTTGAGCCTCATTGCTGTCTGTGTCATAGTTAGGCAAACCCTGCTCCCAGAGCTAACACTGACCAGTCCCCCAGCATCAGTACAGAATGCTCAGTATGCAGGAAGTGTGTATGTGTGTGTGTGTCCCCGTGCCCCCATTCCCCCCNGTCTAAGGGCTCTAAGAAACATTTAGAGAAAACATTTTGTAACCAGAAAACCTCAAATTCTGAGAAGCCTGAACCCTCATCTTCAGGGAACTAGAAGCAAGGACTTGGAATTACCCAACATGTTAAGTTCATTGTAATATCAGAATAAAATTGGGAGATAGGGTCTGGGGTGAAAGAAAAATAAGTGTAATTGCTTCTTTCATCAGACTCCCGTATTGCTTTGTTCATTATGAAATAACGAAGCATTATTTGATCCCATTATTCTGTAAATGAGATTGAGGAAATGGTACATCTGCATCTATGTGGTGACACGGAGTCGGGAAATGTTTACTCCACCAATGTGTAAAAATAGCAGCTCCATCTTTTGTGGTAATGAAATTGGAGGTGTTTTCGCTGTGAAAATATATTTCGTAATACACACAAATACGGCAGAGTTAAATTCGGTGCTGGGGAATGCTCTTCTGGAGGCTTTCCTCTATGCTTGGGTTTCTTTGGCAATGTGGTTTTGCTTCTTTGTAACCAAAGCCTGTCTGTGGGCAGTGACAGATAGGACATAAAGCCCACTGGCGAATGTTTTTCGGCGAGACGGAGGTTAAGTTTCCGGAACCATTCAGCATGTACACCTGCCCTCTTGTGGCATGCGTCTGTACAGCCACTGTTTATAAAGCCAAGACATGGCTTTTCCTAAGCAATAATCCAAGTGGGTCTCCAAGCTTCTAATCACAGACTCTCGTTCCCAAACATCCAACATTTGCTCTATATCTGCCCTGTTGGGTGTGAAAGCCCTCAAGGTGCTCACATTTGGCAAAATTCCTTCCTTGGTATGTCACCATTCACTTTCCTCTGTGTACTAGGGACTTGTAACTAGTTACCTCGAAACTTAGTGCTACCAAATAACCATTCTCTGAGTGACAAAGTAAAACAGGGGAGGGGTTATTTGGGGTCTCAGAAGACTTCAGACGCCCAGAGCCAGGGTTTCGCTACACCTGAAAGCTTCTTGGTGTATATAGACTTGGTCGGAATAGGTTTGGCTGACTTCCCCCGAGGATGGAAAGTGACCTGACTGCGGCATCTCTCAAGCTGCTTTCTTTCTAGAGAAAATTCCATGACAGCTGTCTCTTTTTCTGCTTGATCTCGCAGGTGGACAATTTCTTAAGCGTTATTACCTGAAAGAAGCCAATAGATGGGGAGACTTCATGAGGTGTGTGTGTGTGTGTGTGTGTGTGTTGAAATCAGTGTAAAAGTCAAAATGTGGAAGACAGGACAGTAGGTCTCCAGGCCTTCTGGGAACCTCCAACGTGGGAGTGGTTGCACCCTCACTGTCTTTCCCACAGGCAGGCGGCCTTTTAGTTGTAAACACAGTGTGTCTTGTCGCCTGCTTCCTTCCACTTAGCATTATCTGATTCTTTCCTTTTTCTTCTTTTTAATGAGCAATGAAATTTGATCTGAGAGGCTGGTCACCGCTGTTTTGAAAGAAGACTACGGCCAAAAGGTTTAGTGAGTCCTACCTCTCTAAACCTTGCAGTCTTTGGGGAATCAGGAAATTAAACTTTCTATGTACTGGTCTTTAATTTGCTAGTAAGTGGACACAGTTCTACCTTGTCTGAGTGTGCTATAAAAGCGGACACAGGTCAGGGAACAAAGACATGCCATGGAGTAATTAGGAACTAGGTGGAGGCAGGGTAGAAGTTTATGAGGGGGTGGTGGTAGTTGGCCAGTCCATCCCTCAGAGTGTGTATGAGTGTGTGTGTGTGTGTGTGTGTGTATTCACCTTCCACGTTCATGTTTGCTCCTGGGGGATGTAAATTGCCCTGCCTGGTTTTCATTTAGTATTGTCCAGATGTTTAAAAGCAAGCAACTGATCTTCTCACAGTCACTTAAGAAAAGGGTAAAGGAAGTTTGCCACTAAGTGATTTTAAAAAGCTGCGGTTCTCTGGGTCTGAGTGTCGTGTGCAGTACTCACGGGTTTGCAGCTTCTAGTGTGAAGGAGGAGCTGTTGGAGAGCCAGGCAGAGCCCATTTCCAGCTTTGCGGGGTCTCTCTTCCACATAGGTCGTTGCAGGGACTCTGACCTTGTTTGCCTCTGCGCGCTCTGTGAAGACGTTGGTCTTACCCATGATCCTGAGGAGTGAGCTCTGGACACCATGCCTTGTGAAATGTGTTTCTTTGTATGCTTAGTTTAGAGCTAATGTGTTCTGTCCTCTACCTGTGATCGCAGCTATTAAATAAACAAACGTCGGGAATCTGTCGTCAGAGAAACACAGCCCAAGCGGGAAGCTATCATCTTCACGGATACGTCTTTACTCACTGCTGCGACTTTGGCCAGCAAAGTGATAGTGGCTGCTGGCTGAGCTGGATAACACCCATTTTGTTCAAAACAAGACAAATCAACAACAGAAACCCCAGAAGGCTCAAAATGTTCAGGTCTTCAGGGTTTGGTTTAGTGGTCAGCTGTTCTGATAACACTCATTCATTAGCACAGTGAGTTGTTCCTGGGGCCAGAGAGACACAGAGCACTAGGCCCATGGCCAGCTGAAGATGAAAGGTTTGGAAGGAAACCTACCCACCCCACGCCTGTAGTCTGAGGAAAACAGACCCTACATACAGACCTAATGTCACAAGTGCCATGCTCGGAGCTCTCTCTGAGGGAAAGTTCACATTATCTATGAATGGAATGACCGGGCTTTCTCTAAGCAAGGCAGGAAGAGGAGCTACAGTCACAATGGACCCAGTCCCACCACCCGCCTCATTAACACTCCATAGTTCTCTACAAACAATCAGAAAATAATGTTGGCACATAGGAATACCAGCACCATCCCAGTGTTCCGTCTATCAAGTGAAGAGCCGTTGAGAGATCAGCCTGGTGTGTGTGTATGTATATACATCACATGCATGTTCATGTTGGGGGTGGCACACATGCCCTAGTGTGTAGGCCAGAGGACAACCTCAAGGGCTTTTACTCAAAAGCTGTCCATCTTCTTGGGAGGCAGAGTCTCTCCTTGGCCTGGAGATGGCTGGTTAGATTAGGTCGCAGAGCCGGCAATCCCCTAGGACTCACCTGCCTTCTCCTCCCCAGAACTAGGCTTCCAAGTGTGCACCATACCTGGCTTTTTTTTTTAATGAAGGTTCTGGGCATCAAATTAGGTCTTTTGGCTTGCACAGCAAATACCAACTGAGCCATCTCCCCGGCCCAGACCTCTTGATGATCCTCACTTTTTGCCTTTTACTGCTAGGGATTAAGACTCACACACACTAGGCAAGTGGTCTGTCAATGTGCTCCATCCCTAATCCATTCCTATGTGTAGAATGTACACCCTGCATCTAGTGCTTTGGAAAACATTTCACATGCATTTTCTCATGTAACACTTAGTGCTAACAGGTAACTCCTATAAACAACTAGGACTTGAAAGGAACTTGTTTGCCATCACAAAGATGATGGGTGGGGTGGGCATCAAAGCTTCACTCCTCAACCCATGAGCTAAAAGCGGCCTTCATCACAGGCCTATGCACATACATTCTAGAATGTTCTTTTGGTCATCCTCTCTGATAATTCAAGTATTGTATGCTGGTATCAGCAGTACAGCAGAAAGGGGATAACATAGTCTCCAGGCCTGAGAACATAAGCTGTCTTGGTGTCCCCGCATCTCCTGGACCTGCCTACTCTTTCCTTTCATCCTGTTTTCTCGGCATCCCAACCAGCATCCATGTCATGCACAAGTCGTTTGCAGGCTAGGAGAGTCTACCTGCAGCTTGAACTCCTGAGACTCTTCTGTTGGTTGTTGATTATGTTGTATTCACTAATGGAATGACCAATCTATATTCAATTTTGTTGTCTACATGAAATTTCCAAACCAGTTCATACATACTACTTTTATAAAATCTGAATTCTGGTTCTGTAAGTCCTGTGCACATCATGATCCATCCTATCTGCCCCTCTCCTCTCACCTCCTCCCTCTCAGCATATCCTCAGCTACTTCTAGCGTCTACAGAGGCTCTGGTACTTAGTATGGATCTTTCCTCTTAAATCTTAAGTGTATGGTGTGCAGCATCATTGGCTCCAGGCACCATGTTACACAGAACATCTCTGGAGTTTATTTTTCTCACTTAACGCAAATTTCTGGCTTGTTGATGACTAACTTCCCAGTCCATGGTAACCACTAGTTTAGCCTTTGGATTTATGAATTTGACTGTTTTAAATAGTTGGAAGCATCTCTCTTTCTGTGTATACCTTATTTCACTTAGCACGTGTCCTCAGAGTCTCCCCAGGCTGCTGCATATCACCATAGTGTCTTCCTCTCTGAGGCTGTACAGTGTGGTATATCTCTGTGGGTTGTCACATTTACCTATTCAGCCGCTGTGCAGATGGCCCCTGTATCCCTAACTTCTAATGCTGCAGATTTTTAAGATCCTGATTTCAATTCTTTTGGATCTTGTTTTTCTACCAGTCCTGGGTGGCCTTGGAATCACCTGGAGAGCTTTATATAAAGGCTGAGGCATCCCCACCTCCAGAATCTTACCTACACTGGCCTAGTGGGACCTCGGCACTAATGGATGCCAGTTGGTCTCCTCAGGAAACTTGAAGAACAGTCAGCCTCATAGGTCTTAGCCTCTCTACTGAGCACACACACACTTGGGACTGGAGAGACTGCTTAGTGGTTAAGAGCGCTTGCTGCTTAAAACTTAGCTTTACTCCCTAGCGACTACATCAGGCAGCTCACAACTTCTTCTAAGTCCATCTCCAAGGGATCTGATGTCCTCCCCAGGCCTCGTTGGGCACCCACATACAGATATATCCACGTGTATAAGTAAAAATAAACATTAAAGGAAACAGTCTTGCCTCCAGCCTCGTCTCACACACATCTCTGTTTTCCTTCTGGAAACAGTTTCAGCTCCCCTTAGTCATTTTCTCCTGCCCCTTTACTGATCTGTCAAGCTCCAGATAAGATTCCAGAGGACCTCCGGACCCGCTGCTGCTGGGCTTCCTCCAGCCTCATCCTGGGGTCCACCCCCTTACAACAAAACATCATCTCAGAGGGCCTCTGCTACCTCCCTCCCCTCTCTTAACGTCTTTCTCATCTTGTCCCAGTCTCCCATGATGTCAGGGCTTGAATGTGAACAGCTGGTCACACAGCATCCTTGGTAAGAAGAAAAGAGATGATGGTCGGCTCTCTTTCTCCTTTCTCTTCAGTCTGGAGGCCCCAAAGGCCATGAGATGGTGCCATCCACATTCAGAATGGTCTGGATGCCCCCTCAAAGACACACCCAGAAACATGTCTCCATGGTGATTCTAAACCATCAAGGAGACCATGAAGGTTAACTATCACAACCACCACACCCAGCTGTATGCCAGACATTCCCTCAACCTCCTTAAGGTACATTAAGCTGAACTCACCTGAGCCATCACCTGCTGCCCCCTGCCCATCACTCCACAGTTTCCCTACAGTTGGTTCCATTCAAACAGGGGCTGTGCACTACCTAGGATGGGTCAAGACCAAATGCATTGTGTTCCTGGCTGGAAGGTGGGAAAACAGTAGACCTCATTCTGCTGCTGAAAAATTCCTTTATCCCTCTCTATTACACTATTAATTCTTCATTTTACCTATCATTAGCCTTTCAGTAAATAAATAAATGAAGCCTACACAACTGCTTATATCCATAAGTAATCAAAATGTATTTAGTGCTTTAGTAAGTAGCTTGTTTTTCTAATTTTCCTTTAATTAGCAGAGGAAGAAATAAAATCAATTCCTTACCCAGCAGCTAAAAAATTAAAGTCGGCTTTCTCCCTCATACATATCCAAATTTGAATGTACACAAGAAACACAAATTCATAATCATACTGTAATTTAATATGTATCCAATATTAATCTCATTGCTATGACATTTATCTTCTCTCCCTGATCACAGCTTAATAAAATTATAATTATGACCTTTCAAAGCGTCCTCAACCAATCCACACTGATGTGGCATCCTTAGCGTCAAATCTTGGCTCTTTCTAGGGGCAGGTGCAGTTCCTTAACAGGTCATCAGGTCTGGATGCAAAGCAAGGATGGGGTCTGTTATTGCCCGCCTTTGTAATGCAGAGGCCAGAGCAGTGCTAAATCCAAGGAAGGGCTCCAAAAGCAGTCACCAGTCCCATCCCTAACTGAGAACCTATTTGCAATTGATAGTTGCTGGGAAGGGGAAAATTAGTTTTCTCCAATGGAATGTCTCCTGGTTTATCAACCACACTCCAGAGCAGGGCCCATGCCCCAAGCCAACAGAAAAGGACTCCATGTTTTTCTGTTTATTTTTTTTAATGTGGGGGGGGCACAAGCTTGCCTTTTGTTTTGTTTAGGCTTTTAGTTTTTGGTCTTACTGATTTTTATTTTTTTAATTTGTCTGCTTTGATTTCCTTTTTTGATTTTTTTTTCCTATCTTGTTCTGAGAGAGAACATGAAGTTAGGTAGGGAGGTGGGACAGATCTGGAGCTGGGGGAGGGGAAATATGATCAAAATATATTATATGAAAAACTTTTTTAAGGAAAAATAATTCTAAGCAGTCACCAAATGGTTAAACACCTGAGCATTTGTCATGTGGCATAGCTATATATAGTGGGTCTCAAAGGGAGCGGGGCATTTGGAAGGGAGCTTAGTGCACGGTGGGGGTTATGAGTGAGAAGGGATGACACTATGTTAGAAAATAAACTTTAAATCAACTCACGTTCAGCTGGAACCAGCATCTGCTTTTACCTGGACCGTTCTAATTGGTCAAGGATACCCAATGCTTGATCCATATGCTTTAGCAAAGCCAAGTTCTTCCTTAAAAGATTGAGAAGCTTCCAGATATTTGATGCTATAAACTATCCTGTTTGGAGTTTTGTTTAA
Source organism: Bramus lutescens (assembly GCA_001685075.1). Taxonomy (NCBI): domain Eukaryota; kingdom Metazoa; phylum Chordata; class Mammalia; order Rodentia; family Cricetidae; genus Bramus; species Bramus lutescens. Next base: position 46,960 of record LOEQ01001030.1, on the reverse strand, counting down.
GACAGAGTGGGCCTCATGTAGCCCAGGCTAACCTCAAACTTACTATGGACCCAAGGATGACTTTGAATTCCTCACCTCCAAGTGTTATAATCACAGGCCTGTACCACCAGGGCCAGATAGTGCTTCAAGGAACAAGAATGTGTATCTCCTATGTGATTAAATGGGGGACTTCCTGTTGCTCTTTTGGAATCTCATTAATATTTGCTGGAGAAGGAGTGGGTTCTCCACTTCCAGCTGAGGCCAGTCATGGAATCTCGAACAGAAATTCTAGCCACAGAAGACTCTGTAATATTGCACAATGATGTTCTCTTTTTCCTTCCTGATTCTGACATAGTCATCATCAATGTGAGTGATGAACGGAGTTGCTCTTCTCCCTGGAAGCAGGATTGTCCCTGGTGGATGACGCTGATGTAGTCAGGTGGGTTTCTGTGGGATGCAGAGGTGGTATTCCTTTCTTTCACTGGCACCTCTTTGATCTTGAAGAGGAGAAGGGACAAGGACAGGATCTGTCTGCCTGTACTACCTGGCATGGGAACTTGTGGATGTTTGACTTTGATTAGGAGACAGAGCAATGAGGTAATTCCTGTTCCTCTGCAGAAATCACACACCGCAGTTAATTCAGCGTTATTAGACAAGCATGTTGAAGCAAGCGAGTTAGTTCTCCCCATTCCATTTATTTGGTGAGTCAGGCTCTGGCAGGGGGCTGATTTGTTGTTTAATATTTTGGGGGGGGATCCTTTTGGTGTGTCGGGAACATGTTTGCTGAAATTCTGGGTGTTAAACAAGATGTTTTCATTTGTTTTGATGGGTTCTCCTGAAGGCACTACTCCGCATTTCACACTTACCCAGCACTTTCCACCCTCCACCAGCACGAGGATGAGCGCAGCGACTACCCTGTGTGCTTGTGAAGTGTGGGGCTGCTTCAACCAGAGAAAGGCAGAGCTGGGAAGGACCCCCAAGCCTCAAAGCTCACGGCAGAGCTGAATGGGGTCTTCCCAGACCCTTGGCTCCCACTGTCATAATCCAAACAAAAATGATGGGCAGCCTCCAAGAACCTGAAGGAATAAATTGATTATTCTCGCCTGTTATATGATGTTCTTAGGGTGTTACCATAACAGCACAGTTCCTTCCCTGAACTCAACAGAACATATGGGAATCCTATTTTTAGCTCACCATTCCCTCCCCCACACCCATCTCTCTCCCTGGGAGTCCTCAATATGGACCCATTATGTAGGTGGGGGAAAAAGCTGAATTGGGTGAATGTCTATTCTTTCTGACCCTTGAGGCAGTGGTGACATATCTTACACCCTGGAACTGTGACTAGGGTGAGTGTCTATGTGAAGCTTGCTCCTAGAACACTGTCATATCAGCTTTAGTAGAAGACAGAAAACAAGGTCATACAGAAGAACGCTTTTGGCCAAAGGCAGTCCCAAGATGCTCTGAGCAAGTCACTGAGCAGGAGCTGGGGCAGCCTTGAGCAGAAACATGAGGACCTGAGTTTAAATCCCCGAACCTGTATTTAAAAACAAACAAACAAAAAAAGGCAAAGAAACAAAAAAAAAAAGATACCTAAAGTGAACCCTTGCCCTTGTTGATTCTGGCCTCCACATACATGCGAATCCATGGGCTCATACCTATCTAAACATGTACATGCACCACACACAGACACATGCATGTGCACATACCTATCTGAACATGTACATGCACCACACACAGACACATGCATGTGCACATACCTATCTGAACATGTACATGCACCACACACAGATCCATGCATATGCACATACCTATCTGAACATGTACATGCACCACACACAGACGCATGCAT
>LOEQ01001030.1:11257-44943 GCA_001685075.1 Bramus lutescens | reverse complement strand
TGAACATGTACATGCACCACACACAGACGCATGCATGTGCACATACCTATTTGAACATGTACATGCACCACACACAGACGCATGCATGTGCACATACCTATCTGAACATGTACATGRACCACACACAGATGCATGCATGTGCACATACCTATCTGAACATGTACATGCACCACACACAGACACATGCATGTGCATATACCTATCTGTAACATGTACATATGCTGCACATAGACACATACATACTAAAGAAGAAAGTAACAAAAATAATCTTTACAATACAATCCTAAATGTCCAAATGAACCACAAAGCCACTCTATCCCTTTGTCTGTGCTGCTCATGGACCTCCAGGCCCTCATTAGTTATACATATGACTGCGACATGCACAGGAAGTAAAGGAGCTTTCTGGTATTATTCTAGAACAAGAATCAGGCAGCATCTCTCCAGAATGGGACCACTGGGCCATCAGTTGCTCTCTTAGGGACTAAGTGATTTCTAGCATGGCACAAGTCCAAAGCTAATCCATTAAGGTGAAAGAAATCTATAAATACCTGCATGGAATTGATTAGTGAGTCGGGGTGTCTGAAACTGACTCCTTGTTTAGTCCTCCGTTCAAAACGACCCACTAAAGCCAAGAGTCAGCTACAGCAACTCACTAGCATGGTGTCAATTTTTGGAAAACTTTTATTTGCATAAAGTGAACTGTGTTTGGAATCCTCAGTTCTACCCTCCATTAAAGTCAAGTATCCCCTTGTTCTTGGTTCACTGCATTAAGAATTGTGAGTAATTAGATGATGTTATTTGTTTTACACAGGAGACAATTAAGTAAAGAAAGACTAGTTTTCAGGAGGGTTTCCATGACGATAACCATGCCCCCCACTCATTAATCGCCATGTAATTGCAGATTTGGTTCTGAACACTTTTCAGTAGTGCGCGCGTGCATGTGTGTGTGCAAGTGCACACGTATGGATGTAGGTGTTGGACATGAATTTGGGAATTAAGTATGCTGCAAGGACCAAGATTTTCAAGCATCCAATGACTGTATCTGCATCAGGTCAGTGGCGTACAAAGTAGGACTAGACTTCAAAAGAGGCTCTGTTGTCACCACCGTGTCCTATTCAATGAACCACAACAAAACCAGACAGTCCTCTTGAAACCGGAAACCAGAGAGTGTGCCTGCAAGGTAACCTCAGCAAAGAAACGGGAGGATGCTACCACATTACCTGATCGTGATGCATAAAACAGGGTCTGCTAGTCCTCTTGTTCTTTGAGCCCATCTGTAAGAGTCTATCTTGTGAACATGATATATCCTCATCCTGCCTTTCCTACAGGGTAGGAGACACCCCTCTGACACATACTGATCTCCAAGTTCCAACAGACAGAGGGCTGGCCTCAGACAAGCAGCGGCTGGGAGACAGGCAACACACAGCAGAACTTCATCTTGCTGTTTGTGTTTGTCTCCCATCATGTTTACATTTAGATTACTTCCAGAGTGTCGGGGTTTTCTAAGGCAAAGATGACAGAGCCCAGGTCAGGTCTCTTGCAAATGTATGAACTTGGCCTCCACTGGTCCTGGCATGGATGTGGGGGAGACTGGAGCAAGGGCATTTGGTGGGGTTACTTATAGAGGTCTTCTGCTTTGTCTGGTCCCCATCATTCTCTCTGCTAAGTACTAAAATGAATCAAATTCATTGTTGAGGTGGATAAACTGAGAAGTAGGTACTTGGTTTGGGGGTCAAAGCAGTATCCCAAGAAGGTACTAGATAAACTGAACGCTCTTTCTCCACATAGTTAGTAGCCACACCCGAGCTACTTGTCTGTCCTGTCTCTCACCGTAGCCCTGCCACAGTCAGTATGAGAACACACACACAGCACACAATGTCCCTCAAAAAACGAGAATCAAAATGTGTGTGCTGTATCTGAGAACAACAGTGAGGGGAGGCGAATGACAGAAACTTAGCCACTAAAATTAGTATCTGGCAGCATTGATCCATAAATAAAAATCAGAAAGAGAAACTGTCTTGATAAATAAAAGTGGAACGTGGTCAAGGAAGACTCCTGGCATCGACTTTTGGTGCTACACATACACGTGCACACACAGATAAAGAGTAAATTGTAAGTACTAATAAATGACTTCAAATTATAAGTATATTTTACAGGCAAGGAACAAGAGTGGATGGTGTCTATTATGCTATTGCTGATAAAGAAAGGAGGTGTGAGAGAATTTGTGCATACACTGCCTGGGGAAGGAACACAAAGCCAACCTAGAGCCAGCCCTGGGAGAAAAATAAGGACTACAGTCAGAACCTGAGGAACATGGTTACTGTTATCACTATTTAGTCTTAATTTCTTAGAAAAAAAACTCAACATGCATGTACTCAAAAAATGCTTTAGAGGAAAAAATTAAATAAGACTATCAGAGATTATGTTCAGTTAGATAATATATAATTTAATTCTATAAAACCTGCAATAGAAGTTGGGATTCTGGGTTCCACTATAAACTTAGGAATAAAATTAAAGTATTATTAATGCTAATGTTAAAAGTATATCTAGACCTACCCAAAGAACATGTCAAAAATGATATCAAGTTACTACTTAGCCCAAGACAGAATTGTTTACATAGAAAAGAAGGGAGAAGCAAATGGAAAATTACTAGAACTTAATTTTTATTTCTTTAGATCATTTTATTAGAAGTACAGCTGTGGGGACAAATGCAAGATTTATATGTGGAAACCATTAACTTCATCCTAATCATAGCTAATCTAAAAGTGAAACTTTAAAAAATATTAAAAATTACCACCAGAACCCAGACTGAGAAAGACAAACACGGCCTGTAGTTTCTCATATGTGGATGCTATGGTGCCATGGGGGAATTTCAAGAGCGATGAGATCATCACAGGTGGCATGAAAGGGGCTTGGGGTACAGTGTAGCACAAAGGACTTGGTGGGGTGGGCATGGAAAGACAGGACACAGGGCAGAGTGTGTGGAGAGATAACACTAAAGACCTTTGAAATGTCACGTGGAAGCCTGTTACGGTAAAATTTTCTTAGAACGCACACATATACACATGCGTGTGTTTGCGTATGTGTGTGGATGCATGTGGCCTTTAAATGGAATTACCCTACAACAGGGAACAATCCTTCTAGACACCATAGGCTATCAAATAAAAAGCTCAGTATCAGGTAGGTTTTTTTGAGATGTTGGTCAGTAGGGTATCATAGACCCCATCCAAACATTTTGGGATATTGCCATTGGTCTTGGTTATCCTCCATAACTCACGATTGGATTTAAAGTCCACTCCATAAGATGGAATTCATGCCAGTACTGTTAACTGAGACAAAAATCCATGACTCACCAGGACATAGGTCCTATAGGAGAACCTACTGCTGCTATTCTACTAAATGAACATAGCAACAAACTCTCTCCTACGTTCTTATCTGCGTAGATTAATGGATCTCTCAACTGTCATTGGGGAAACTTCTTTGTTTGCAATAGATGACAATTAATACAGAGACCCAATACTGGTCAATGTTCAGATAATAAAATACTATGGGGTACTGATCTCTAAATGGAATATCTATATATCACACACACACACACACACACACACACGTGTGCACGTGCCTCCGAGATCACCACACACACACACACACACACACACACACGTGCACGTGCCTCCGAGATCACCGCTAAAAAAGATGTGGAAAGATTGTAAGAGCCAAAGGTAGTGAATGACTGCTGGGAAACTGTATTTTCAGAACATGACAGAGTGATGGCACATATTAATTCCCAATGGCTGTGACCATATGCCTAAGACCTGCTCAAGAACACTACAGCATGAATGGGGACTTCAGAATTTTTTTTTTTTTNCACACACACACACACACACACACACACGTGCACGTGCCTCCGAGATCACCGCTAAAAAAGATGTGGAAAGATTGTAAGAGCCAAAGGTAGTGAATGACTGCTGGGAAACTGTATTTTCAGAACATGACAGAGTGATGGCACATATTAATTCCCAATGGCTGTGACCATATGCCTAAGACCTGCTCAAGAACACTACAGCATGAATGGGGACTTCAGAATTTTTTTTTTTTTGGTTTTTCGAGACAGGTTTCTCTGTAGTTTTGGAGTCTGTCCCAGAATTTTTTTTAAGATTAGAATAAAGGGGGTGATACACCATAGTACAAAGTTGACAATTTTCCCATAAATTAGCATCTACATTTGAGGGAATTCCTATCAAGCTGACAATAGATTTCATTTTTTATATGACAATCTTGTTCTGAAGTTACAAATAAGAAAAATATTCCATCATAAACAATAACATTATGGTATAAATTAAGAAACTAAGGTTAGGGAGGCACTCATTGGTTAAGTCTCTTGCCATGCCAGTGTGAGGAGGCCTGTGTGGATGCCCGGGGATGGTGTTGCAGCTCACCTATGATTCCAGTCTCCAAAGGTGGAGGTGGGGGAAACAGGCTAGAGAGACTGGCCATATAGGGGGGCACTGGGTATGATTTAGAAATCTTGCCTCATTGAACGAAGTGAAAGGGTCAACCTCTGGTCTGCACACACACACACACACACACACACACACATACACGTGCTCGCACACACACACTCAAACACACACAATTGATCACACATTTGAATAAACATGAACACACACATACATGTGCAAAGAAGAAAAGGGAAAATAGAAGCAAAATCATTGTCTTTTCACCTATAAACACCCAAAAGATGATGGGAGGGGATAAAAATGCAAACTCACAGATACAATTGGCAGGGGATTAATGGGTCCCAGTCTTTCCAAAGCAGTTTAGTCGTGATGTTGGATTTCATATTCTCTCCAATTCCACACTCATGAGTTTTAACTTTTGTTATATGCTTCTGAGGTACACACAAGCATGCACCCAAAGAGGCTGATCTAACGTATCCACAGAGCATACTGTCTATGAGATCACAGTTGCTGCAGAAGGACTCCAAAAGTTATTAGCAGTCCAACTGCCTAGTAAAAAGAAGATCATTTCTAGAAACAGTGGGCACCCACACTTGGAGATGAAGCATGACTAGTTCTTTCTGAAACCTTTTTAAAGATTCACACTATTATTTTTATGTGTGTAGGGGGTGGTGTACATGAGTGTAGGTGCCTGTTGAGGCCAGAGTTCATGAGATTCCCCTGGAGCTAGAGTTTCAGGTGGTCCGAGTTGTCCAGTGTGAGTGCTGAGACTCAAACGAGTTTCCTTTGCAAGAAGAGTATACACTCTTAACCACTAAGCCGTCTCTCTAGCCCATCACCTAGTTCTTAAGAAAAGAAATCAAGCTATATATGATGTTGAAAGAAAACCAAAGTACATGGCTAGATAGCAAAACTGAGCTATGAAATGTTACATATGGTGAGACGTAGCATCCGCTCAAGTTTTTATGTATCTATATGCATATGTCTGAATGAACATGCATTGAATTCAAGCAAGTAGTTGAATGACTTTTAATGACAAGGGTTGATTTTTGCCTCCTCTGCATTGTTCAGAATTTCAGAATGAAAATTTAATCATATATTAAGTACACAATTTTTTTAACTCACCCAATCTTAACAATCTTAACAGTTTATTTACATTTGTGTATAGTTTTGCACAGCTTGGTAAGAATTTAAATATCTTCAACCTTATGAAAATCACAAAAGTGTTGGATCAGAGACATATACTTTGTGAATGCCTGATGAGATGACATCACAAACTTCATCAAGAATCTTCTGGAAGGATTAGGGCTCCTGTGGAGAGACAGCCTTTGTGTCAACAGAAAACTCCTCATTTGGCTGGTTTTTCAAAAACTCTGTGTAGCCTTTTTGGGGAACAAAATTGAAGGCACTCCATTTTTCATCGTAACATCTAGGGAAGCGTCGGAAAGTTGAGATGACCATGGCTTCCTTATGTACATCTGATGTTCTGTTATTTGAAAGGCCATCAAAATGTGACGGGATGAAGTCGCAGGCCCAGAGATTGAAATTCCTAGAAATGTGTTGCCTTTTTTCTGGTGAGATCTTCTTCCGTCCCAAGCCCTAAAAAGTAGGGACAAGATCAGGGGAGAAATGCACAAGACCACATAGTTCTGAGGATTTCAATGAAACCAGCTAGCAGCATGTATATAATTAAAGGCATACATAAGACAATTGTTATAAAAAGCCAACTTGTTGGGCATCAAAAGTCGACAACATCCTGGCAGTGCCTTATCTCTGTTCTCAGTGTTCCTTTGCCACGAAGGGGACTGGACTTTATAAACAAAGAAGGTAAAACCAGAGGTTCCACAGTCTGCACCCAATAAAACAAGGCTCGCTGTTGCACAAGGACCTATCAGTCAGGAGGCAACAGAGCCTGATGGGATGCTTGAATTAGAATATATGTATGTGCCACATCTGGCATTCTGCCTCCCTACTTAAACCAACCTCAAATCCAATGAACTGGGGATGGAAAGTGTGTGTGTGTGTGTGTGTGTGTGTGTGTACCCAAAATACATTAATCACATCTGAACTGAACATGAATAGGCTTTTTCTTTATTATAATTCCCTAAACAATATTAAAACTATTTGTGCAGCATTTACGATGCATCATAAGTAGTCTAAAGGATATGCAAGTGTAGTGCTAGACAAGCAGGCCTGCTTTTCGTCCCACTCAGCTCCCACATGGTTAGCTTATACCCTGAAAAAACAACACACAAACTGTATTCATTTAAGCACTGCCTGGCCCATTATATCTAGCCAGTAACACATAGACAGATGACCCTCCTACATCATGCAAGGGTAACATGGGTAATATGTGAGTGTTACACCATTGTCTAGAAGAAACAAGCATCTGCTGATTGGGGTATCAACAGGGGATCCCAGAACCAATTCCCACCGATACCCAGGATGACTGCATTTACAGACTGTAGGTAGAGTGTGGGAAAACACCCAGGGGCAGTGTGATGGCTCCTGCTGAACAGTCTGTGCAGACCAGCCTGTGAGTCAGGGCAGGGAAGAAAGGCTGAGAGAGGCTCTGGGGGGACAAAGAGAGGTGCTGGGCACATTGAATCGTTTGGAGAAGTTATCTGAGGATACAAAAATGAAAAAGAAATAAAAAGGAAAAAAACAACATAGGGAAGAGCTGCAAGGAAAGCGGGTGGCAATATAAGTCAAAATACTTGCTGCACATGTGGCCATGAAATATATTGGAAAATTCAGAGGAAGGAACAAGCGGGGCGAGTAGGAAGTGCTTGGACATGGAAAGGGAAAGGGAGGGGGAAGGAAGGAGGAAGAGAGGGGCAAGGGGAGACTGGAGGGAAGTTGTAGGGTTTTAGTCAGGCTGGAGCAATCAGGACAGTGGCTGCACTGCAGATAGAAATGGGGTTCATCCAAAGACTGAGAGAAGCCAGTCAAGGCCACCACCCTGCCAGCCCCAGGGAGAAAAGAACGGAGATAAGGCCCTCCAAAGGGGCTCTTTTTCCTAGGGGAAGTCTGCAGGTGTTCAGTTTGTATCCACAGAGTAGTGCCTTGCTAGTGCACGTTTTAAACATTTGTATTTGAAGGAAGCTAGTAGTCAAAAGTCAGCAGAAGTCAGAATAAGCAAATAAGATCAATGCTAGAGCATTGTGGGAAGAGAGGAAATAAAGAGACAGCAAGACAATGATAGATAAGCACTAGAAAGTGAGTGACAGGTGTAAGACCAAAACTCGTAACTGTCCTAATAATGTGAACGGCTTAAATTCTTACACAGAGAAGCAATGGCCTTTGGGTATTGCTTTTCTTTTTAATTGGCTGCACCCTGTTTATAAAGGAAGACAAACCCAAAGCAACATGACCAAAGTTCAAAAAAACACAATGGGATATCTGTATCACTCCCCTTCCCACCAAGACTCCAGGACAGTTGTAGAAGAGACAGCAGAGAGGCTGTGAGAGTCAGAGGTCAGGGAGGACCGGAGTGAATCATACCCGGAACCTGGCAGCACTACTGCACTTAGGAATTTGCAGCTGTCACGGTTGTCAGCGTAAGACCTGGACAAGGACAAGATCAAGCTAGTCAACAGGCCAGCATGGAGTAAGAATGGACTCAGTTGCCCCCATCCCTCACTGAGGGATAAAGAGTTGATGGCTCCTGGGAGAGAGAGGGTCTGTTTGTTTTAAGGTTATGGCCATGGTAGGTGAGAGGTTCCAGGGGATACTCTCACAGCCATGAGAATATAGGGGATGATGTTGGCAAGGGGTGGGGAGACAGGAGGTGGAACTGGAAGGAGTTAGGGAAGAGAATGGGGCAAATATGATCAAAATGCACCACATGTGTGTATGAAATGCTCAAAGAATTAGTAAAAATAAAATTTTAATTCCTAAAGACGAAGGAACTACACTCTATAATACAGCACAGCAAGGCAGGAGTCACGGCTAAAAGAGACACATAGGCTGATGGATACTTGTAACAAGTCGTTTTCTGTCCCTCCAGCCAGCTCCCAAATAATGGCATGGAGACTTCTTATTAATTGTAAAAATTTGGCCTATAGCTTAGGCTTGTTTCTAACTAGCTCTTTTAAATTAAACCAATTGTATTAATCTACATTCTATCACATGTGTTACCTCTCTTCCATCTTGCACCTCCTGTTTCCTCACTGTGTCTCCTGCAAATCTTGATTCCTCCTCCTCTTCCTCCTCCTCCTCCTCTTCCTCCTCTTCCTTCTCCTCCTCCTCTTCCTCTCTCTCTCCTGGAATCCTGCCTATACGTCCTGCCTAACTATTGGCTGTCCAGCTTTTTATTACACACATCACAACCATACATCTTTACAGAGGGTGCAGAATCCCACAACAGAAACTCATAGTGGTAAATGGCAAAGCCATCAAGATAAAAATAAAGTAATCGTGAATTTTTATGCAACAAGACATGATACTTAACTATTTAAAGAAAACCCAAAAAGTGTTGAATTTAGGAGGAACTCTTCGAAGCAGAAATTGACAGGCCAAGACAAAGAATAAGAAATATTTTATAACATAATTAACAGTCCTCAGCCAATAATTTTTCAATTGAATGAGGGACTATATAATATTTTTAATCATTAATGAGACACTTTAAATTAATCATATGCAAAATTAATCTCTACTACTTAAGAAGTCAAAATCACAGAGTGTCCTCCATCAAACTTAATGTAACACCAAAATCAGGTATCAGCAGCAAATACCTAACCTAATGAATTCTGGCCACGTTAGAAATGCAAGGAATCTTCCAAATAGCTCTGTTAAAGGAGAATTTAAAAATTAAATAAAGAGTATTTGGAGGCAAATACTAATCAGACAAATTAGGTCTGATTAACACAGATTTTAATGATGTGTTTGCCTAAATGTTATTTGTTCATTTATTTGCTCATTCTGACTTCTGATATTTTCCTAGTAGTTTCTTTCAAGTGTAAATGTTTAAGAAGTATATTAACAAGGCACTACCTTCTGGATATAAAAAGATCACCTGCAGATTTCTCCTAGAAAAAAGCAACTCCTGCAGAGAGCTTTAGCTTTGTTCAGATACTGGAACAATATTTGAATTATTAGTTAGGACTGAATAATATCTTCTTGGTATAGCCAGAACTAGAGGATATTCATAGTTTCAATAATCTCATTAACAAAAATGACAAGTATTTGAAATCAACTGTCAACTGAAGAACATTTTAAAGACTAGAAAAGTACTGGTACTTTGATTGACATTATACCATTAAATTTGAAATGGGCAAGATAAATTTTAGGCAAACCCATCATTAAACTCTATGCAATAGGAAGCATGAGGCTTAAATAGAAACACTAGTAGTCAAGATAAAAAATTCAAAAACCTCATTCTAAAGAAGTTCATCAAATCTAAGCAGTTTTGAAAACCAAATTATTTAGTGCAGTAGGCAGTAGGCAAACCACGCTACTGAACTACTGGCGCTGTCCTAAGTCCTGTTCTACCAAATCACCATAAAGTGAAGATCCAAATGTTAAGGTTATGGAAACTCTTCCGGAACACAGAGAAAGCTGGGAAACCTCCGGAACCTTCCTGAAGGCTCTCTTCACCCTCCTAAGATGCGAGGGACGAAGCCTGCTTGTGCCATTGACAAGATGCACAGTTCGGTGGATCTGCCCACTAGACCCTGATCAGCAGTTAGTCATCAGGGTAAGGTGTTGAAAAGGGAAACAAGAATGCAAATTTCATTTGTAATTTTACATAAATCTGGGTTGACTTTTAAAAAATATTTGTGTGTGTGTGTGTGTGTGTGTGTGTAGGACAGGGGACAACTTGTGAAAGCTTGTTCTTTTCTACCATATGGGTCCCATGGATCAAATTCAGGTCTCCAGGTTGGCAACAAGCACCCATTGAGTCATCTCACCATCACTTATTTGACTTTTTTGATGAGCATATGCTATTGTGACAATTTGGAAGGTCTATTAAGTGGGGTTGGAGAGATGGCTGTGTAGTAAAGGCTTGATAAACAAAGGGCGCTGCTAACAGCACTTTTGTCAAGTGGATTTTCAAGTTTGGTAAGTGTTCCTGAAGCTTGCCTGACACATTCTTCTGCCTAATATATGCTAACCTGTGGTGTCCTGTATAGCAGCCACTGGCCGCTAGTTATTGAGCATTTAAATGTGAGAAGTTTAAACTGAGATTAGTAACATGTAAATCAGATTTTTAAAGATTTAGTTTGAAAAAAGAAATGTAGAATAACTGGTTAATAATTTTTCTGGGGCCAACGAGATTCCTCTGCAGGGAAGGGTTCTTTCCATTGAGCCTACATGGTGGAAGGAGAGAACCAACTACAAGTTGTCTTCTGACCTTCACCCACACCCACACGTGCTTATGCTCTCACACACACACACACACACACACACGAGTATATGTAAAAAATCTTTTAAAGCTTAAGAATTTGTTAAAACAAATTTAATAGTAATTTTAATATGTAATTTTATATGAACTTCTCTACACATTGAATTGATAATTCAGAGGAAATATTGGGTTGCATAAAATATGCAAATGCCCTTAGATTTAGGACCCAATAAACCCAATGGAAGCTGAAAATATTCTAAGTTCAAAGTGCATCTGGAGTGGCCTTTATGGGTTTAAAACAGAGCACACGAAGTTGAGAGAAAAAAGTGGGCACAGGGATAGGAGAGGAACTGGAGGGGATTGGGGTAGGTTAGATCAAAACACATTATATCCATGTATGGAATTCCCAAACAATAAAAAGTAATTATTTTTTATAAAGAAACAAGATGCATCTGACCATGTGACCTAGCTTGGCAATGCATTACTCTGCAGAGAACTAAATTTGTCTAGTGGGGTCTTGGGTGGCTAGTTGGGAGCTGTGACCTAATGTCTATGACAGAACCTTGAAAGAAACAAAGATAGAAAATGCTTGATGCCTGGCAACAGCCCAAGAAAAGGGAAATTCTAAGTTTGAAGTTTTATCGAATCTGTTACTTTCATAGTAACATAAAGTTGAAACTTTTTAAGTAGAACATCTGTTTTATCAATTTCCCCTGGTTTTTAAATGTTCCTGTCACTACTAGGAATTTGAAAATTACACCTGCAGCTGGTATTACATCTCTACACCCAATGCTATGTTAAGCTGCTAACAAGTGCTGTCAGACCTTAAGCTCTCCAGTGGCAGGGGACTTGCCACCCCTGGGATAAATCGAGGAATCACAAAAGAGACAATTCCAAAGGCAGACACTTAGTAAGCTTGGCCTGAGCATGCTTGGAGGCAGAAGGCTTGGGCAGGCTTGAAAAATTCCACCCGACTCTGAGAACTTCAAGAGAGGGGCTTTTGTTTTGCGACCTTTTGTGAGTCTTCTTGAAGACCCCTAGCTGTTTTTACGTAGTTTCAGTTGTAAGGAACCCACATCTTTCCATAACTTGTGCACCTTAGAAATTAAGAGACCCATCATTGTTCCCCATTCTACCAGTTGCCTGCTGGCTGCGCTAGTGATGGGCCCCTGGGCCTCCCGCATGCTAGGCAAGAGCATTCCCACTGAGCTATCGCGGAGGTCCTACCAGTTGGCAGAGAAGTACTCACATAGTCAAAATAGTATCCGGAGTTCTCAAAACTGTAGCGATTGTCATGCACCGAGAAGGGGAAACTTTTGTTTGCTGTTTGCTGGAGAAGAACGAGGAGAGAGATGAAAAGGTAAATGTCAGAACTGCGGGATGCCCTCAGACTGGGGCACAGTGGTGGGAAAGGACAACGGGTGGGACCAAGGATCCATCACCAGCATGGAGCAAACAGCACCGTAGGAGGGATGTGGACACAGGCGTGGGGATTCCAAACTCAACCCTATTACCAAATCCTTGACACTGGAAAAATTCTCTTTCAAAATGTCTTTGGAGATAGAGATGCAAAAGTGCACAGATGCACAGAACCCAATGCTGGCAAGGAGTTTTGACGGCACAGGAGCCAACCTCTTATCTGACTGATAAGGATGGCAGAAACCAAATCCTGGGAACCTAACCAGATCCTAGAAAGCCCCTGAGGCTGGGTTCCTAGAAGCTTGGAGCTTGAGTTGAGGCTCACAGAGAGTGCCACTGATGTCGCTATTAAAACCCTTCTGCTTCCTCCTTCACACTGCTGAGGTGGGGCAGTTGCTCATGAACCGACCAGGGAGGCAGACCATGGCTGTCAATGACCAAAGGTTCCTGTGGAGAATCCCGGCTCATTCGGCTAGAGCAAGAGGCAGCTCTACCTGTAGAGCACTTGGGCATATCACAGGGAATCTGGGTATGGCATTGGCAAAAAAGTTCATCGTCTGACCAAAATGCTGCCTCCTCAGAAAAGCCATGGGATCCTGGAAGTGGGGCCTGCGTTTATCTTACCTTCTCTCGGATTTTGTATATCGGCGGCAGCTTCCTCTCCACCTGCTGAGACAAGTACGGACAGTGGATCTCCTTCAGGGTAGCACTCGTGGTGGATTCTGGTGTCTTCTGTACCACTCCAATGTGAGGGAACTGGAAACACAACGCGGCTTGATTAGAACCAGACACAGATGAATCTGTGTGCCAAATACGGGCTTCCGCTGCAAAGTGATAAAAGATGGTTTGGGCCCTTCTGGTGCGCAGAGGGAATGGTTAAAAAAAAAAAAAACCCGCGTAACTTTGAAGTATTCCTTCCAGACAAACATTTCAAGCCACCAGGGCCTCTTCCTATTCAAGGTCTCAGGGAACCTGGAAATGTTTCCACGTTCTGGCAAAAAGTGGCAAAAAGTAGCTTGAGTGAAGCTACTGGGCGGCGGCAGAACTGCGTGGTCTGACGTCCTCCCAGGCCTGGGAGCCCTGGTACTTGGAGGCTGGTGTCCAGCCCATGTTCTCAGGACTGGGTCTACTCTCAGCCCTAGAGGTTGCCAAGCATGCTAGACTTGCTAGCTGGTCAACATGCAGATCTTCTGTCTGTTTCCATCTCTCTATCACTGGGATCGCAACTGTATGCCACTATTCCCAGCTCCACATGTGGGTTCTGGGGAGCAAACTCATGGTTTTACACTTTCAAGACAAGTGTTTCAGCAACCAAGCCATCTTCCCAATTACTCTCTTTCCTTTGGAAGTATAAAGATATTGGCTAACCAGAATTCTCTCTCCATTCCTCCATGTTAGAATACAACTGTATGTTCAGGTGGCTTTTGATTGACATCTGTGCAAGAGTGTGCTAAGTAGGTAGGCTGGGAGATTGTGTTATAAATACTATTGATATTGTAGGTATTCTCTCTGACTGTGAAGAAGCTAGAAGACACATAGGACTTGGAAGAGTGGACAGAAGGAAGAAACAGACAGAGCTATTGTTGAGAAAAGAGGGCTGTAAGGGTCAGTTTTGTGTTTAGAAAACATGGCTCTGATATGGATGTCTGGTATGAATCAGCTACAATATGACGACACTGGATATTGGAGGGTTGTAAGTCTGCATAAGATGAGTGATACTCAATGTCCTGGAAACCCCAAAAGTAGACAGTTACATCCATATGTCATATAACCATGCTTGGCAGAGTGCCATTTTTGTGTGGATTCTGTGCAAATGTGGCCTTGATGTCAAAGGCTGGAGTCTTTGACTTTTCCAAGCTGCTCATGCATTTTTGTCTGTAGGCTCATGTATCACCTGCCTGTATGTGACTAGTGGGTATCAATGTGTGCCTGTGGGCCTGTCAGGGACCCCCTACCTAGTATATGAAGTAAGTATGTTGGATCAGTCTACAGTTTCTTAATTCTCTTCCACCTCCCAGGCTCCTGGAACCCTCCTCCTTTCCTGGCATTGGAGTTTAAACTTCACAGATGTATAACCCAGCACCACTGATGTGAAAAGATAACCTGTGCACACAAAATAATAGGTAACTTAGAACACAGTATAACAAGAGAACTACCACCAAATATGTCTCAGTGGTTGCCTGTGGGCTGAGAAGAACGAGGCCAATGACAATGAAACCTCCAGGCAAGCCCACTGGCTGTATGTATGCAGACCCTGTCCCCCACCCCCATGACATAAGAAACTGCCTATGGGGTGCCAATGAATTCCTGGAGAGACTGTAGTACATATACTTGACTTAAAAAAAAAAAAGAACACCTCAGGAGGGGAAAAAAAGCATAGGGAAACAACTAGGTCTTGGGTCTGGGGGTACAAGACTGTAACCCACTACATAAGAGGTTGAGACAGGAAGATTGCAAGTTCAAGGCCATCCTGGGTAATGTGGTGAAAGTCTGCATCAAAACAAAAAGTGAAAAGAAAGACAGGGATATACCTCTGTGTGGTTTGCCTAGTGTGGGTTCAATTCTCAGAACCACAAAACAAGTAGAGGAGAAAACATTCTCCCCAAATCCTCACCACCACCGCTTCCCCTTAGCACTTTGTACAGTTCTACCAATGAATAAACTGCATGCATTGTATCATATGGATATACAAAAATTAGACTGTTTCATAATTCTAGAAATCACATGTGGCCATGTGGTATGACTGATGTCACTCCTAAACAACAATAAATGCTTCTTCTTCTTCTTCTTCTTCTTCTTCTTCTTCTTCTTCTTCTTCTTCTTCTTCTTTTGGTATTTCAAGACAGAAGACAGGGTTTCTCTGTGTAGTCCTGGCTATCCTGGTACTCAGTCTGTAGATCAGGCTGGCCTTGAACTCACAGAAATCCATCTGCCTCTACCTCCCAAGTACTGGGATTAAAGGTGTGTGCCACCACCACCCAGCTTTTCAATGGCTTTTATTTAGCACAAACCTTTGTTACCTTCCCCGTCCCCACTTGTTGCCTGCACCACCACCCCAGATAACAACATTGACTGAGCCCTCGTGTGTCACATGTGAAGGGGACCAATACTGCTTTACAGAAACGGGCCACGCTGTCCATGGTGTGTGCCTTGCTTTTCTCATTAATCACATACATTAGAAAGTTCTCGACAGCTTACATATATTTCTAACTAGGTCTGTATTAAACTTCAAAAGCAGTTTCAAACAATTATTGTTCATGTGTGTGCATGTTCATATTGTGGCTACAGGTTGACCTCAGGTGTTCCTCAGGAACCGTCTACCTTGTTTTTTGAATCAGAATCTCTCACCTAGGGAGTAAGGAGAGGCTAGCCGCCCAGTAAGCCTCAGAAATCTGCCTTTCTCCACCTCCCCAGCGCTTGGCTACACATAGGCACTACTGTAACCATTTGTTTCTATGGGGCCAGGGAAATAAACTTGGACCCTCATGCTTGCAAGGCAAACACCTTGATGGCTGAGCGATCTCCAAGGCCCTAAACGATGTTAATTGTTTACTTATTATTACTGCATGCATGTGTTTGCATTGTGTGTGCATGTAAAGTGCACATATGTGGAGGTCAGAGAACAGCTCTTGTGAAGTTGGTTCTCTTCTACCTTGACAGGATTCCAGGGATTGAACCCAGATTGTCAGCTTGCATGGTAAATGCCTTTACCTGCTGATCTCAAGATTGTCACTTTTTTTATTTAAGTTTTAAAATTTATTTTACCTATCAACCACAGTTTCCCCTCCCTCCTCTCCTCCCATTTCCTTCCTCCCTCCTTTCTACACCAGCCCCATCCATTCCTCAGAAAGGGTAAGGCTTCCCACGGGAATCAACAAAGCATGCCATATCAAATTGAGGCAGGACCAAGCTCCTCCACCGTGCATCAAGACTGAGCGAGGTATCCCACCATAGGGAACATGTTCCAAAACGTCAGCTCATGTGTCAGGGAAGATCCTGGTCTCACTGCTAGGGGCTCCACAAACAGACCAAGCTACACAAATATTACCCACAGGCAGAGGGCCTAGGTCAGTGCCATATAGGCTCCCTAGCTGTTGGTCTAGAGTCCATGAGTTCCTATAAGCTTGGGTCAACTTCTGTGGATTTCTCCATCATGATTTTGACACACACACACACACACACCCTCCTCCCTCTCTTCAACTGAGCTCAGCCCAGGGCTTAGCTGTGGATCTCTGCATCTGCTTCCATCAGTTACTGAATGAAGATTCGATGGTGACAATTATAGCCGTCATCAATCTGATTACAAGGGAAGGCCCGTTCCGGCACCCTCTCCACTATCACTAGGAGTCTTAGCTGGGGTCATCCTCATGAATTCCTGGGAGTTTCCCTAGCACCAAGTTTCTCCTTAACCCCATAAATGGCCCCCTTTAAAAAATATCTCTTTTGTTACTCTCCCTCTCGACCCCCCACTCAACCATCCGTTCCCTCATGTTCCCATCCCCCATCCCATCCCCAGTAAATCCCACCAACAATCACTTTTAACAATCAATATAAATAGTGCAAGCAGGCTCCAAGTGGAGCCTCTCTCTTTTTTCCCTCCATCCCACTAAGTTGCAACCCTCTCGGAAGAGCCCCAAGCTGGTGGGGAGGCTGCTCTGACAGCAGGGACGATGGTTCACATCAACCGACAACTGGCTTGAGCTCATTTATATTCTGCAAGTCTATGGACTAAATCACTGTTAAAACATGGCTCTGGCATTTTAATTTCACTCTTTCAAAATATATATTTAATGGCTATAACATGATAGCTGTGGAATAAACCCTTCTGTTGAATAGTGTCACTGTGAACTACAGCTTTTTAACTAGTTGGTGGTGAAATTTTCTCGGCCTTCTGTCACTCAATGACTGAAATATTAAACAGGAAAATGAAAGCAAGTAGGAGGGAAAGAAAGCCTTTCCTGCCCAGCAACAGCCAGAGTACAAGCAGCAAGGTCAACTGCAAAATGACTGTCACCTCTAATGGGACAATTACTGTCCTCACAGATGGTCTGCAGCTGACTCACAGCCAACCGTTTCTTTAATTTTCCCCACTCCAAAGTTCCTTTTGGAAACTTCACGATCAGCACTATTCTTTTCACGCTCTTAGGTGCTGACAGCAGGGAGTATTTTTGCCAAAGGCTCGAGTTAAGCTGAAGATGTGGACGGAAAGCACCTCTCCTTCTAACTCCTACTCACCAGGCTGCCCTGCTGGACATGTGGCTGGAAGATGACATGAGATGTTGACCTACCATGTTCGGATTCTCACTTTATCTCTCGTAACAGAACCTGACTTCACTCGGAATGTCAGTGTACTTGATTTAAACAAACGTCTCATACTCCGTTGAAGCTGTATTGGCTATGTGAA
The DNA here is from genome assembly GCA_001685075.1 of Bramus lutescens. Taxonomy (NCBI): domain Eukaryota; kingdom Metazoa; phylum Chordata; class Mammalia; order Rodentia; family Cricetidae; genus Bramus; species Bramus lutescens. Next base: position 27,314 of record LOEQ01001030.1, on the reverse strand, counting down.
CCCATGAGCCTGCAAGGTTGTTTTCCTGAGAAACAGATACCTTATTTATTGTGGTTCCTTGATCTTGTTTTCCTGCCTGGAATGTAGACTCCCTACTACAGGGAGAGGACTTGCTCGGTGATGAATATGGCTGAACAGAAGGCTGAAAAGAACCCAGGGCTCTGAAAACTCCCTGGAGCAGAATCCCACCTCTCATCTGCCTACTTCTGCGCTTTGCTGCTGTTTTTTAAGAAGTGATTTATTTTTTGTTTTTATTGAGTTATACATTTTTTCTCCACTCCCGTCCCTTCCTTCCCTCTTCCCCTCTAACCTCCGTGACCCCCACACTCCCAATTTACTCTGGAGATCTTGTCTTTTTCTCCTTCCTATGTAGAACCATGTATGTCTATTTTAGGTTAGGGTTCTCTTTGTTGTCTAGGTTTTCTGGAGTTTTGGACAGTAGGCTGGGTATTTTTTGTTTTGTTTTGTTTTGCTTTTGCTTTATGCCTAAAAGCAACTTATGAATGAGTACTTACTATATTTGTCTTCCTGGGTCTGGGTCACCTCACTCAATATGGTTTTTCTAGATCCATCTATTTGCCTACAAATTTCAAGATGTCATTATTTTTTTTACCACTGTGTAGTACTCCAACGTGTAAATGTACCACATTTTCTTTATCCATTCTTCAGTTGAGGGGCATCTAGGTTGTTCCAAGGTTCTGACTATTACAAATATTACTGCTATGAACATAGCCAAAACAATCCTGTACAATAAAGGAACTTCTGGAGGTATCACAACCTCTGACTTCAAACTCTACTATATAGCTACAATAATGAAAATAGCCTGGTAATGACATAAAAACAGACAGGAGGACCAATAGAATCAAATCAAAGACCCTGGTATTGATCCACACACCTATGAACACCTGATTTTTGACAGAGGCTAAAAATATAAAATAGAAAAACATATTCAACATATGTTTGAATATATTGAAACCATATTCAACAAATGGTGCTGGCATAACTGGATATCAACATGTAAAATAAATCCTTATCACCATGCACAAAACACAAGCCTAAATCGATCAAAGACATCAACACAAAACCAATCACCAATGAACCTCATAAAAGAAAAAGTGGAACGTACACTTGAAATCATTGGCACAGGAGACCACTTCCTAAATATAACCCCAGTAGCACAGACACTGAGAGAAACAATTGAAAAATGGGACCTCCTGAAACTGAAAAGTTTCTGTAAAGCAAAGGACATGGTCAACAAGATAAAATGGCAGCCTACAGAATGGGACAAGAGCTTCACCAACCCCACATCAGACAGCTGACTGATATCTAAAATATACAAAGAACTCAAGAAACTTGACATCAAAAAATATCCAATTTTTTAAAAAGTGTTACAGACCTAAACAGAGAACTCTCAACAGATGAACCTAAAATGGTTGAAAGACACTTAAGGAAATGCACAGCATCCTTAGCCATCAGAGAAATGCAAATCAAAACAAGAGACTCTAAGGTAGAATGTGGACATTCTTACGCCAAGATCCAAAACACTGATGGCAGCTTATGCTGGAGAGGACTGGGGTAAGGGGAACACTTCTGCATTGCTGGTGGGAGTGCAAGCTGGCACAGCCGCTTTGGATTTCAGTTTGGCAATTTCTCAGAAAATTAGGACACAACCTTCCTCAAGACCCAGTAATACCACTTTTGGGTATATACCCAAAAGATGCTCAGTCATGTCACAATGACATGTACCCAACTTTGCTGTTATTTAACAAGGAACACAAATCTGTGTCTGATTACGATACTATCTGTCTCACCCCCACCATGTTGGTGATCAGAGCCCAAACCTATGGCCTTGTACCTGCTAATATATAGCACCGGCTATATATTATATATAGATGAGCTATGTCTCTATTTTTGTAGTCAGTCAACGCAATCCTAACTGATATTTAGATGACAGAAGAAGGTAGCCGTTTAATCTGAGAAACGTTTTTCTCTCCATGGGCCATTATGATGATGGGGCTGACACAGGCAGAGGCGGGCAAGTCTCTGTGAGTTTGAAGCAGCCTGGACTATATAGTGAGTTCCAGGCCAGTCAGGGCTACATAGTAAAACCCTGTCTCAAAAAATAAATAAGTAAACTAAACTAGAATAGAACAAAATTAAAATCTGATACTGTTTCCCACTTGACTTTGGCTCCCAGGAAACCCAGATTAAATTTTTTTTCTCAGTCTCAGACTCTTACTCTAACATATATTTATACTGGTATTAAATTTTATTTTAGTTAGACTTTTATGTTTTATATTTTATACTCCACATATTACTTTTGATCTTAATGGAATAAAGCAAATTTTACAGTGTATGTGTGTGCACTTGTATGTGTGTGTGCATGCGTGTGTGCAAGTACATGTGTGTGCATGCATGTGGGTGTATGTGAATGAATGGGTGTGTGCATGCATGTGTGTGTATGCATGTGTGTGTGAATACATGAATATGAGATACAGATACGTCATAGTTAGGAAGTGTTGATTGGCTATTCTGCCTACTTCTGCCCTTCTGAATGAATTATCTTGTTAGTCTCACAGCAGCACTCTAATTTTGGTATATTTAATTTTACATTTTAAAAAGCCAAGATTAGACAAACCTTGTTTGCCTTAGTCTAAGGTGGTGATGAAGAGAGTGTGATCGGTGTTGTAAATTCTAAAGACCCAAATTTGCCAACATCTTTTCCCTTTATCTTTTTCTTTTAAACAAACAAAAACTTCCATTTAGGAGCTAGGGATGACTGATTAAAAATCTTGGCTCTTGCTGTGCAGGCTTGAGAACCAGATCCCTACCACCCACATAATAAAAGCCAGACTGGAGCTGGAGCTCACCTGTCACCCGGCACTCAAGAGGCAGACACGGAATCTCCAGAGCAAGATGACTGTTCAGACTAACCCAATATACCAGCTACAGATTCAAGTGAGAGACTCTGCCTCAGTGTACTAAGGGGAGAACTGTTTAGGAGGATGTTTGACATCAACCTTGGGCCCCCCACAAACACGTGTGCACATGCCCACACATGTGAACACACTCATATACTACTCACATACACTTGAAAAAAAAAAGACCTCACACTGGATACAGTTGCAAATGTTTCTAGAAGACCCTAGAACAACAGCATGCCCAAACTGGCCTGTTTGTGATATCAATAGACAGAGTCTTGCCAGGATAGCTCAAGTCCGGAGATTCCAGGTGTGATCAAGGACACACTCCTAGGCTCTGTCCATTTCATCGTCTGGTGATGGAAATCAGACGGGACTTGGGAGTTTAAGAACTCTTCATTCAACAAATACTGAGTGTGCCTTCTGCACCGGATCCTGCTCTAGGTACTGACGGAATGCCATTGAGGAAAACTGAAAAGGCCCCACGGGATTTATGCTCTAGGAGGAAGACAGCTCACAAATGTAGTGAAGGATGTAGTACTGGAAGACAGGTGTTCAGAAACGGGAACGCCTGCATAGGTGACTGTTGCTGCCCGACGAGCACTCTCAAGAGCCCACACTGTGCCAAGCATTTCCTTTCTTTCCCCCTTCTTCCTCTTTCCTTCCCCTTTTCTTCCTTCCACCTTCTTGCTTTTCCTCTTTCCTTCTCTCCTCCTTTTCTTTCCTCCTTTCCATTCTTCATTCTCCTTCCTTCCTTCTTTCTTCATTCCCACATTCTTCCCTCCCTTCTGTTTCCCCATGCCTCTCTTCTCTCTCTGTGTCCTTCCTCTGTCTTTTTTTAGTTCTATTTTCTGAAACTCTGTCTTATTAAGCAACCTAAGATGTCTTAGAAGCTCCCAATCCTCCTGCTTCAGCTTCCCAAGTATTAGGATTACAGATTTGGGCAGCCTCCCCCAGATTCATGTGCATTCATTCAGTCCTCAAAAGAATGCTGAGCTTCCCATTTGACAGGTAGGGAAACCAAGGCCAAAGGAAGGTACTCTTCAAAGGCCATGCTCCCATAGGTAGTAGAAGGGAATATGATCAATTCTGTGCCCTCAATGACAGCCACATTCCATGAGGAAACTTCCAGGGAGGCCATCTTCCTTACCCATCTTCCAACCTTGTCCAAAGGCGGGTTGAACCTCCTCCCTTTGGCCATTCTCTCCAAAGAGCTGAATGTACTGAGGTTGGCTTCCTCACCTCTCCAAGGCCTCACAAGCTTGACACATCTAGAAAGCCCTCCACCCTCTGTCCCTGATATTCTCAGTTACTGCCCAGTCATGGAGGTGGAAGAGAATGCCCACTGCTGTCATAGAGTGGGAGCTCATGTCACAATGGGCAGAACCTTCTAAGCCCTGAGGGAGGGTTCTTGCCACTTGTTCCTTGCATCAGGTTCCCTAAGCACACCCAGAGTTCCAACCACCTGAGCCCAAGCCTGGCTGAAAAATTCCCAGAAACCAGCCAGAGAGGTGAGGATAAGATGATGCTGGGAACATGGCAAGCATTTTGCACCTACCTGGAACCAATATTTTCATTAATGTCCTCATAGCAACCGTCTGTTTCAATCTCTTGGTTTTCAGAAAACTGAGACCTGGGCTGGAGTTGACCTTGTTCACATCAGCAATGCTGCTGTACCAGAACCAAAGCAGCCAGTATCTCCTGCCATGGTGTTCTCTGTTTCCCAGCTCAGACCTAATCATGGCACACATACTCCTAGGCTCACTCACCTGCCTGGCACAGCATAGAAGCCATAAGGAGATAAAATTTGTACACAACTATGTACCAGATACTATTCTGAAATAAACTCTTTTCTGTGTTTTTACTTTTATTTTCCATGAGGGTCACATTATAAATGATAGGGCACTAGAAGGCAAAGCGAGGTCATGGGTCCCCTGTAGAAATCATGAGCACCCCCCAAGGACTGCTACTACTCTTCAGCTGCCCAGGCTGCTCCTGAAATCTTTCCCTGGGCCAGGACACAGAACTGTCTCTCTCCCTCTCGGTGATGTGCTTTCTGCTTGTCTGTCTCCTTTGTTGGATGTCACCCAGACAATTCTCTTGACGATTCCACATGACGATGAGAGTGGACATATACAGGAGGATGACACCAGCTATCCTTTGCATTAAGAAATTGTGTCTTTGTATCCCACCTTCTCAAATCATCTCATCTTTGGTTCTAACAAGAGTTGCCATGGTAGTGACAAGCCACCTTACCCTCTGCCAGTACTGAAGGTTTCTCAACATGAGTTCCTGGGTGTGATGCCTGAGGTTCCACAGTCCTGCTGCAGCTGTGACATAAACATGGGATTTTCACATTCAAAGCTGAGTACTGGCTCAGCGTGATAGCTGTGCTGAAGTTGGGTACTGGGATACTGGGGCTCCTTCCTGCCTGTCACCAGCAGACCAGACTCAGAAAGCAGCTGTTTTCTCCTGGTCCCTGTATTTGGCATTTGACTCCAGCATCACAATGCAGGACAAGAAGAGGGAACTGGGGGACCCATGTGTTATACTAGATCAATCCTAGCTCACATCTGTCATGGTCTCAGTGGTCTAAGAAAAGTCCCTGGAAGCCACCATTACAACGCTTTCTCTTATGGCCCAGAGATGAAAGACGTGACCACACTTTTTTCCACAGGGGACTATGAGTCAGGCAGAGTGATGCTGTAACATTGTTTAGCTCAAAGTTCTATCAGAATGGAAGAGACAGAACCAAGACCCAAGGTCAATCAGCTATGCCACCCTGACTGATCTTGAATTTCCAGGTTCTCTAGATTCTAATGGAGAAAGGGGTATCGTCATTTTTTGTTTTTATTTATTTATTCATTTATTGATTGATTTTTCGAGGCAGGGCTTCTCTGTGTATATATTAGCCTTGACTGTCCTGGAGCTCACTCTGTAGACCAGGCTGGCCTCGAACTCACGGAGTTATACCTGTCTCTGCGTCTAGTGTAGGGATTAAAGGCATGTGCCACCCCTGCCCAGTAGACTCATTGTTTATAGTACAAGTGTGGCAGAAATGGAAGAAGTTTGCCATCTCTTCCTGGGGTCATTACGGTCAGAGGACCCCAGGAAACATTACTAACTCAAAAGCACACTGGAAAATTAAGAACGGACACAATGAACATACTTCAATGTGTGCTAAGTGCTTCCATGTTAGCTGTTTCTTAAATGACTTCCACATCACCCCTAAGAGCTATGCTGGTTATTTTCCACTTACGTGTGCTAACCCACTGTTGATTCATTTTCCATCCCGTCCTGCTGTGCACCCAGGGGGTTTGATGTGTAAAAACTGCATAATCTATTCCTTAGTGTTTGTCTCAGGCTTAATTCATCCAGAAGGGAAGCACTGATGGGGACTGGAAAGGCCAGAGGCAGAAGGTGCAGGAGGGTTGTGCTCCTCTGGCAGGTGGCGCTCAGCTCTTTGGGAGGTTATCAGTCTGATTTGTGGTGGGATTTGTTCATTTCTATGGTGTGAGGGCTTCTGCTGGTGGGTTTCAAGCTACTAATATCATTAAGCATAGGATAGGGAGGAGCTATATATGATAGTCTCTAATATATTTCTGAGTCAAATTGCTGAGCTTCCAGGCTCCTTCCCTAAAAAGCCATGGTTGGAAGCAGCTAAGCATCTCTACCTGCATCCATGGCTCTGTCCCCATAACCACAGCTATCCCTGTTAAAGGCACCCTTTGGTTTCAGAGTGCACCAAGCCTCCTGCAACTGCTGTTCCCGAGAGCTGTATTTTCTTTGTCAGTTCCTGTGATGCTGTCCACAGCTCTTAGAAGAGACTTCAGTAAGCTGTGTCTGTTTTCCATCCCTCATCCTCTTGCTCCTCTTTGTCTCTATCTGTATGCACATGTGTGTATATACGCATGTGTGTGCACATATGAAGGTTGGCGGCCAATGTTGGATGTCTTCCTCTATCATTTGTTACCCTGTTTTTGGTTTGTTTGTTTGTTTTTGTTTTTTGAGATAAGGTCTCTCACTGAACCTGAAGCTCCCTGTGTTTTCGGCTTGACTAGCTGGCCAGAAAATCTCTAGGATTTGCCTGTCTCCACCTCCCCAGAGCTGGAGTTATAGATGCACAGCACAGTGCCAGATTTGTACCCGGGTGCTCTGCATCTGAACTGGGGTCCTCACTCCTGCTCAGCAAGAGCTACTCACTGAGCCATCTCCACCTCCCTGCCTCTTCTGTGCTGGAATGCACCATCAGTCTCCTCAGTGAATAGAAACCGAAGCAGGTGCTAGTAATTATCTCCATTGGCAAGGGAGGGGAGTGACTCAGCATGAGCACACAGTTGCTATATGTAATAGAACCCCACGGGACCAGATGTGCTAAAGCCACTTTGCACGGAAGCATCAAGCAAGACCGCTCAGTTGCAGTCCTCCACGTGCTAGACAGAAAGATGGTGCAACCACAAGAATATGTCTTAACTTTAAAAAAAAATGATACTTCCACAAATATTACTGCAAACCCACTGTGGGCCCGCACCGTTGCAGTCACCAGCACCAGCCCTCATTGAACAGCAAACATGGCTTCAGCAGCACATCCAAGGAACAGTGTCCCCAATCTCTGAGTGATCCACATTATTTTCATTGAACTGTCTTCAACATTTACAGCAAAGGGTTTCACCCCGCGTTTTTTCACAGATGACTTTGAAGTTCAGGCAGTCTCTGCCCAGAGCATCCAAGGGTCTATAGACGGCCTGCATGCCCATCTCTGTCATGTGTTTCTGGTGCCGGAGGCTGCTCCTTGTTTTAGAGGATAATTTGATCCTCTCCATCTCCCAATTCTGGAATCACAAACATGTGGACCATGCCTGTCACTCTACACTTTTTAAGAGCTTTCCAGAGAAGGTTTAGCTGGGAGCTGTTGTATGCCAAATGTCGTGATAAATACTGTGGATGCTGTCTCGGTTCTCATTGAGCTGGCTGGCCGATAGAGAGACAGGCTTTACTACACAGGTACCTGGTTATAACCATGAGAAGTACAGGTTCCTGGAGACTATCTGACAGAGAAGCCTGAATCTGGAAGGTAATTAAAAAGAATAAAGAATGACTTCAGTGAGCTCAGGAAAGAGGGAGAAAACAGTCCAGGCAGATGGACAGCCTGCTGGAGGCCTGATATCCAGAGTTGTTTTCTCACTAAAGAACAGAAGAGCTGTTCTTTAAAAGGACAGGGTAGCTTGGGCACTTTGGAGAAGGCCATGCAGGGGTTGGAGTGGAGGCTGGATGGGAGAGCAAAAAGGTAGGTCATCCAGGCAGTCCTGATAGCAACAAAGAGGCACCTAGACCTCTGTGATCATGATCTGCTGGTCAACGGGAGACAGAGGCTCCAGAATCAGTGAGTTCGACTACAGAGATGACTCAGTCTGTAAAGTGGTTGCCTTACAAGTAGGAAAACCAGAAATCATTTCCAGAACCCACATTTTCAAAAGCTGTGAGTGCTGGCATGCTTATCATCCCAGTACCTAGGAGGTAGAGAAAACATCCCTGGCTCTCGATGACTAGTCAGCTATACCCAGTAAATGAGCTTCGGGTCAGGGAGATACCCTGACTCCAAATAAGGCAAATCATGACTGAAGAGTGGCTTGCAAGGTTGCCCTCCAGCCTCCACACGCATGAGCACACATATACTTGCGTATCCACACACATGTGTACCCTCCCATGAAAACATACACACACAAACAGAAAAGAATAGGCAGCAACAAACCAAGCTTTAGTTTCTCAAGGGAATATTTTTGCATCTATGTGCAAGCATTTGTGTGTATGCATGTGTATGCGCACGTGGGGTGTGCATGTGTGTTTGGTGTGAACATGTGTGTGTTGGTATGCATATGTGTGGGGAAGTGTGTGTGCATGTATATGAACATATTGGGGTACATGTATGTACACACGTGGGGGCTGGAGAAGTAGGGTCTACTTCCAGAATCTCCTGTCCCTCCCCACCTTGTTTTCTGAGTCAGGGTCTCTCACTGAACTTGGAGCTTACCATTTCAGCTAGACTGGCTTGCTGGGAGTACCAGGTATAGTCCTATTTCCACCCCTTCCTCCAGCACTGGGGCTACATATGTGGGTCACCACTCCTGACTTTTATATGAATACTGGGGATATGAACTCAGGTCCTTGAACCCTTTACCCATTGAGCCAGGCCCAAGATGAAAAGCATCTCCTACACAGAGAAAGAAGCCTTACCCTAAAATGCAGCAGGTGGGGACTGTCTAGTCCATTGCCGTCTCCCCCTCTGCTTCTCTGGTTCCGTTTAGATGAGTTTGAGTGGAGCATCCTGCTCCAGCTTGCTTCACCTCTAGAAAGACTGATGCTTGTCTGTTGGATTAGTTGGTTGTTTGGTTGGCTGGATGGTTGATTTTGTTTAAATATGGACTCTTGTATCCCACCTAGGCTGGCCTCACACTTTCTCTACAGCTAGGGATGACTTCGAACTTCTAAACTGGCCTGTCTCTTCCTTCTAAGTGCTGGGATTACTGGCACGTGCTGTTATGACCACTGTTTTTATCTTCATAGATCGAACAAGATAGCTGTCCAAAAACCCAGAATAAATGACAGCAGTAATTACACGTGTGACTCAAAATGACGCTCTAAGATGGAAAACAGCAGCCCTAGAATTTTGAAACAAATCAGCAAAATAAATATCTATTTTCAGCTAAAGAGAAAATAAACAGTGGCTTGGAACGTGGCAAGGAATTCAGTCCCATCCCTGCAGAGACACAGAGGGAGAAGCAGGGGAGGCAGGGTCTCTAAACGGAAGACTTAAAAAAAAGCCACCTTACCCTCTTATTTCGAACTATAAAGCATAATGGAGATTTCATCAAGTTGGCAAGAAATCGTGAGCTAATAAAAGAGCCTTGTTACAAAGACAATAAGACAAAGTCATAAAAGACAGACTTGGGCTGAGAGTCCTGGCTCTCAGCCTTGCTCTGCAGCTCCAATGGGGACACAGGGTTCATCAACTGAGTTAATCGTGTGGATAACCACAAATTTGTCCTTTCTTGTCTTTGCTCTTTCTTCACATTCCAAGATTTTTTTTTTTTTTTGGCCTGGAGAGTGAGCCTTCCAAGGCTGACGGGAAGTGGACAGGGTGCTAAGTCCTATTGTACAGGTCTCTACACTTGAGCCACCTGCTACTCAGTACAGGAAACAATGAAGAAGACCCAAACATGGCCTCCCATGCTGGTTCCCAACATGAAACTGTCAGCTGTGAGGGTTACCCTCCTTCCTTCTGTTGTTTTGAGTGGGCTGTTGGAGGGAACTCTCCACTCAGGCCTCCAGTGCCTATGGTGGAGATTGGCCCAGGAACATTGAAATTATCCAGAGTTCATCAGAAGCACAGGTTCTTGGCCATGCTCTATACCTCAATCAGAGCTTGTGTCAAAGATTCCTGAACAAACAAATAAGCAAACAAACGAAAAAACATTTCTGGATTGCACCGTAGGCACCTTCCAGGGTACCCGATGGGGACATCAGAACGTCAGTACCATGCTTTCCCAGAGGGTCCTATGATGCATGCTGCTTCGTTGCAGTTACGTAAACAGGCTGCAGTGTTGCTGTGTTAATGTTTAATTTAGATTTCTGCCCCATTGATTCCACTGTGGCTCGAGCAAATGAGAGCTAGCCAGAGTCATGATTTCGCCACACCGTGGTCCAGTCACTCTGAGTGTACAAGAATTACCACATCCGGGTTGTGTGGCTAATTAAGCACTTAGTCAATAACTCACTCCCTCTGGGCTGAGTCATTTGCTTCATCCACTGCAGAAATGAGATCAAGCTGGGCAGTGAGTGTGGGTAATCCATGCAGGAAGGACTCGTTTAAGGTGAGGGTGGATTGATTGGCCTTCAGTATTTCAGACAGCAGCGAGAATGTGCAGCCCCTCCTCAAATGACACTAATATTCCTTTACAAACACAAGATGAGGGCTGAAGCCAAATTACTGGGGGTGTGGGGTGTGGGGACCCAGCAGGGTGAGCATCTTTGCCTCGCATGAGCAGCTGGGATATTGAGGACCAGGCTCTGCTGTTGGTATGCATGAGGCTCACTGCGGTATGATTTTTAGAAAGTAATTTGATGTGTCTAATTGTTCCTGGTGAGATAAGGACTCTGTTTCATCTCTAGTCACAAGACACCTTATTGACTGCACTGTCTTACAGAGTGGCCCATAATAGCATTGTTAGGGGAAATGTCAGCGAAGGCACTGGAGGATGGAGAAACAAGAAATCAAATTTCTTACATGACAATAGCTTGAATCTCTTCTGGGTTTTTGCTCCCACCAAATATGGTGAACATTCTTTTCAGGCTGATCCCATCAGCCACCAAAATATGTTTGTTCAGCCAAGCTAACCAGTAGCTACGCATTCTCACAGATCCCTACATCCTCCTCCTGAGAAGTCTGGACATTGCACGCCCCACCCCCACTACAACACTACACCAGTCTCTTCCCAGAAAAAGCATTTTTGTGGCAACCCCTGTGCCTAAGCCTTCGTGTGGCTTTTTTTTTTCATTCAGCCATCTGCTTGTATAGAGACATCCATGAGACTTCTTCCTTGGCTAGCATAATTAAGAGCTTCTCTCCTTTCAAGTGTTGTGTTACATTTACATTCAAGTTATTTTGCTCGCACACTTGCTCTCTTTCCTCCCTCTCTCTCTTTCTCTGTCTCTCTCTTTGCCCTTGCCCTCAAGGAATTGTGGGAATTCAAGTTAATAGGCTTTTAATGGTTCTGTGATAACTGTGATTATAAACTGTGAATCCGATCAGGGGGAGCGTCCAAGTTCAGCAAGATCTCGGGCAAAGACACCAATGTTGCTTTTGATTCTCAGCGGAGATTGGTTTTGTGTTCAGACACCACTGTGCTTAGGAGAAAAGAGGGGGGAAAAAAAGACAGGAGAGAAAAAAATGAAAGGCGCCTCATTTGCTTTGCAATTACTTTGATAACAATTTTAAAGCCTTTACACACTCTCTTTTTGATATGTTAGTGGTATTTAGAAACACATCCTGTTGCTAAAAATTAAATTTCAGATGTCTATGTGATTGTATATCTTGCTTCCTTTTGGAGGGGAAGATGCTGGGCTTATTTAAAACACATGCAGCATGTTGGACACACACACGCACACTGCCTTCAACCTTTCTCTGCCAAATATTTAGAAATAAAATTTTACTGTGTTCTCTGAACATATAATTACCGCTTTGAGGCTAGTTAATGAAAATATACTTTTCTTTGAAACATGTTGGCCCTACTAAATGAGTCTGTCCTTGTGGGTCCATAGATGAATCGATTGTGAGCCTCCTTGAAAAAAGAGGCGTTGATCATTGCCGCCAGATGCCTCAAGACAGCCTGCCAAGCTGGGGCTAGAAACACAGCCTTAAAATAGTAGGCATGTAATTACACCATCAGCCAATTAGGGCCTTGGAGCAAATTAGCTCTTGTTCCCATTGGCCAGAGCAGCTGTGACTTTTGCCTGGCTAGCTCAAGGGAATGTTCCAGCAAGTATCTCCTTCTTTGGCCAGTTATCACTGGCATCTGAAAAGGCCACAAAGAATAGTCAGTTCTCATTTTTTAAAAAAATAAAATAAAATAAAAATGTCCAGCTCAAGCACCTCAGATCACTTCCCAGGAAAATCCCTATGGCTATCCCAGAGACCAGGCTGCTATCGAGGTGAAACAACCCTCCTGGTTGGAACAGATCCAAATGGCAAAGCCTAGAGAGATGGACTTGCTCTCAAGAATGGCTGTTCTATCCTGCAGCCCCTCCCTAACAGACTCAGAACAAAAGCCATGAAACAAAGACATACAACACCAGCAGTTTCAGACATCAGGGTCTCAAGGTGGGGGGCTAGGGGACTGGGGACATAGCTTAGTTCAGTCTCTGGAGCACATGTGAAAAAAAAAATCCCAGGAATAATTGTACATGCTTAGAATCCCAGAATGGGGCTCACTGACCAGCCAGCCCAGCCTACTCAGTGAGTTCTAGGCCAGCCAGAGACCCTGTCTCCAAAAGGAGAAAAAAAAATGATGAATGGTGCTTAGGAAAGAAAGGCAGTAGAGGTTGACCTCTGTCCTCCACATGCATGTATGCACACACACACACACACACACACATGCATGGTGCACCCTCACACATACAAACATACACACATACAAAAATGGTGGAGACCATATTCACCTCAATGTTAATAGAGATATTTAGGGACTGAACAGATGGTTCAATAGAAAGAGTACTTGCTTGAGGTGCATGCATGAGAACCTGAGTCTGAATCCCCAGCACTCACATAATATATATATGCCTGTAACCCCAGCATTGGATGGGGTTGTTACAAATGGATCCCTAGGGCAAGCCTAGCTGAAACCATGAGCTAGTCAGTGATAGACCATCTCAGAAGATTAAGGAAGAGAAAGGCATAAGCAGACACAAGGTGTCTTCCTCTGGCCTCCACACATGGGCACCTGTGCAGGTGCACACATGCACGCACACACAAACATGCACACACGAGATATTTGGACAAGCAGTGGGAGGAACTGAGCCCTAGAAGGCAGGTTTGTTTGTAAGGAACAAAGAGTACTATGGCTGGGAGTCTCCTCTGTCAGGGCTGGTGCTGGTATGGGCATTCCCCAGCGCCACTCAGTGTTAAGTGGTGCTGCCAGTCTTCGTACCAGAACCAAGAATTAAGAAACTACTGTTGGCATCAAAGAGTAAGGGGTAGCAACAGCCCTCCGAAGCTGTATGTATACCCGGATTTTGCGGTCCAGCAGTTCTACCTCTGAGAATGTATCCCAAGAAAACAGCCATGCACTCCCACAGATTTCTCCCTAAGTATACAATACTCATTATAGTATTCGTTATGGGAGAAAAATGTGTCATAATTTAAACGCAACTGAAAGGAGGATAGTAAGTCCTGAAAAATATGAAAGAATGGTACAGAAAAATATAATTAAAGAGAAAGATAGATATTTCTACACAATGATCTCTTTAAAAAGGTTATGTGCATAGGTTAATGGAAATTACATAAATATTTTATAATTGTTTCTTTTTAACTGCATTAGGTTTTTTTCAAATTTCTATAATGAACATGTATTGTTATTTGTGGCCGGAAGCAAAATCTAAGGATTTTTTTTTTAAGAAAGCATAGCAAACCCTGTAAGGTATGATTAATGTCTTTCAGTCACTTAGGAGCCAGGCCAGAATAGGACGAAGCTACAGTGGATGCCAGATCAGTGGTAGGGCTACCTACAGATGATACACCAAATTGCATTAGGTGCTAAAGAGCTCCTATTCTCAAGGGCTCACAGCCTGAGGGATGGACCCACGTTTTCATGGAACCATTGCCATCCACCCTTATTGCAGGCAGAGCAGTCCTCTCATCAGCTCCTAGGGGCTCACTTTAATTAAGTCTTGCATTATGGGAAGTGAAATTGCATAGTGTCTGGTCTGCTGAGGCTTGATACTTGGCCCTATATCAGACTTGGAAGAGGGAAGCCTTGGAGTCCGACAGTGAAGATTAACAGAGCTGAGTTCCAGAAAATCCCCGATAAGATCTGTAAGCAGGAAGCCGAGACCTTTTAGGTTGTCTTCATGTGTTTCTCTGAACACAACTGTGAAACTTTCTAAATTTTCATTCTTAAGAATCAGACTCCCCAAAGATAGATAGATGGTGTCTACTGAAGATTGTATGTATATATCTCCCTTAAGTTCTGAAAAGCCTATCGGCCTTACTCTTTGAGTGTCCAGGAGTAATTTTTATGTAAATAAACATCCTAAATGAGTCCTCCTTAAAGGGGAGGTGCCAGTGACCAGACCTTAATATAATGAAGTCATTGTGAGGGTTAGAGGCAGACGGACTTGAGGCTATAAAGAGGGACACCTGGGCCTTGGAGTTCTGAGATCATCACCTTCCTTGTCCTTCCAGCAATCACCCCACTGTCACTCTGTATTGTCTAGGTGGAGGCAGCTGTACTCCTCGCTCCAACACCAACCCCTCAGAGCATCACATTGTTCTGGGAAGGATGATGGGGCCTAGCATGAACACACGGATCAAACCCAGCTCTGGAATTCTTACTCGAGCAGAGTGAGAACCTCAGTCCTCACGGACAGACTTGAATCTGAACCCATACAGGCTGGTTCTGCGACCTTCCCACCTGTGATATTTCCTTGTCAAAAAAGAAAAAGAAAGAAAGAAGGAAGGAACGAACAAACGAACGAATGAACGAAGGAAGGAAGGAACAAAGGAAGGAACGAAGGAATGAAGGACGGAAGGAAGGAAGAAAGAAAGAAAAAGAATGAGGATCCGAAGGGAAGCTGGGAAAGAAAGTGAAGCCTCGTTGATGACGAGTAGAGAGAGTCCTGGGGGGAGAGGGGCCCTCCAGCATCAAAAAGCCCTAATAGAGACCTGACTGAAGCCTTCAAAGCCAGGGACACTTGTCTCTCCTCCAATATGGCTTTTCCAGGCCTGTCTGTCCACCATGGCTGAGCACAAATCAGCCCTTGTCCACCTTTGCTGTTGCCTCTCCAAGGCTGAGAGGTGGGTCTTAGCCCTTACTCTCCACAAGGATGGTGCTTGTGGGAACCTAAGCTCCTGTGGGAATGAGCAAAAGGCTAGGATTCCAGCTCCCTGGTCCTGGTGGGACCCTCTACATACCTGACTCTAACCCCAAGCAGCCTACTCTGACTTGAACTTCATTCAAAATGCCCTGGGCCTCCATGACATCCCCTCTGTCCCATTCTTTGGGCTTTTCCTCCAGCTGGCACAGTGAGCCTCAGCTGTTCCCTCCTCCTTGTCCAGACAGAGATCTCCCTGGAGTTCATAGCATGTGCTCATTCTTTTACTGTCAGGCTCCACTTACTCCCTTTGGAGTGTGAAAGCCCACCAGCAATAGCAGCCTCCTCAGTTCAGGGGTCCAGTCATAAGGCAAAGATTAAGCTTTGCGGAACCAGAGGGAACAAAGAAATGACAGTCACACATCTTTGTGAGCACACACACACTGTAATCAGCTCTACACAAGGTCATCCTGGAAAACCAAGGACAGTCCAGACACCTCCTGGCTCTCCTCAGTGATGGACGGAAGCAGTGGTGCAGATAATCCAGCCAA
>LOEQ01001029.1:682974-696804 GCA_001685075.1 Bramus lutescens | reverse complement strand
GGGTGCTAAAGCAGTGGAGGGGAGTGGCACCAGGGCACCCTTCCACATGCAACAAGTGGCAGAACCACCAACATCTGAACAACCTAAGCGCTTACACAGTTTGTGGTGACATGGTGTGTGCAAACTAGTCACCGCCCATCCCACGGCCCTGCATTGCTGTCCCTGAGGGCATCTGCTCTCCCGGCAAGTTAGAGAGCCAGGCTTTGCCTTGTTATATACAAAAGCCACTCATTCCAGAGCCAAGGGAATTATTGTTTTTATTGCCATTTCTGTAAAGTCCCTCAAATCCAACTCTAGACAAGGACAAGCAGTAATTAGCGTCCACAGAGAGCCAGGAACAAAGGCTCTGTTTGTTTTGCGATTTCTGAATCTGCAAGAAGATCCCGAGTTAAATATAATGAGAGAGTCAAGCAAAGGTTTTGTGCTTTCCTGTCGGGCTGTGTAACTTAACAAATCACAGTCTAACTGTCCAGGCCTTGGCAAGAGCAGAGCAAAGAAGGTTTTCTGTGGCAACAAGGCACTCTTCAGAGAGCAAGACAGGCTGGACTGGCAGCATGGGGGCTGGGAGGCCAAGCACCAGCTGGGGGTGGCTCCATAGAGGTCCTCATTGCCCTTGCTCCTGCAGTTTCGGACACTATACCTCCCCTGGGTTTCATTGATTGGATCTGAGTATTTCTTCTCAATCCCTGTGATAGCTAACAATCTCGTCTACAGGTAGAAAAATGTCTCATAAAATGTCTTGTTGTCTCCTTGCTGTGACAAAATGCTTGACAGAAGCAATTTAGGGGACAAAGGGTTTAGTGGGATTACAGTTTGAGGTGCTGTCCACTATTGAGGGAAAGTCATCACAATAGCAAGATCTGGCAGCTGTGGGTCATATGTCACATCTGTAATCATGAAGAAGAGAGATATGAGTGTTGATGCTCAGCTGGTCTTCTTCTTACATCACCCTGGACTCAAGTCCAGGAGTGGTGCTCTTAATATTTAGGGTGAGACTTCTCCTATTCAATTAACCTAATTAAGATAATCTCTCATGGAGGGGGGAAGGATTGCAGGAGCCAGAACATTTGAGGACACTGTAAAAGAAACAGCCCACAGAACCAACTAAGCAGGGCTCCTAGGAGCCCACAGAGACTGAAGCGAAAATCTCCACCCTGTATGGATCTGAGCTAGGTCCTCTGCATGTATGTTATAGTTGTGTGGCTTGGTGTTCTTGTGGGAATCCTAACAGGGGGAGTGGGGGGTCTCTTTGGCCTGCTCTTGGGACCCTTTTACTCCTGCTGGTTTGCCATCCAGCCTTGATATGCGGGTGTGTACCTAGTCTTAGTGTAACTTATTATGCCATGTTCAGCTGATAGCCCTGGGACGCCTGCTCTGTTTTTGAAGGGAAATGGAGGAGGAGTGGATCTGAGGGACAAGTGGACTGGGAAGGAATGAAGAGAGGGGAAACTGTGGTTGGGATGTAATACATGAGAGGAAAAAAAATTTAAAAAGATAATACCTCATAGTCATTCCCAAAAGTTAGCTTAATCTGGTAATCCCTCACATGTACGCCCAGAAGCTTGTCTCCTGGGTGAGTCTATGTCCTATCAGGTTGACAATCTATATAAACCATCATGTACAGGATGAATAAAATATTACTATTCTGAGTGACAACTTTAGATTAAATAAACTATTGGTATATATAATTTCAAAAAGATAACATTTTGCCTTGCTTGTATAGAAGAGGTGACATAAAGCATTTCACAGTAAAACAGTACATATCTTACACATGACTGCTAAGCTCTGGCTTCAGTGAAGCCACCAGGAGCTGGTACCTACAGGAAGTGAGGATGGGTGCGTCCTATGCACACCACTGCAGCAGTCGTTGCCTGGATGGGGGCACAACTCTTTTCTTAGAAGATTTTATTTTTAATGATGTGACTGCTTCTGTAGGGGTATGTACATATCTGTGAGTTTAAGTGGCTGCAGAGGCCGGAGGCACTGGATCCCCTGGACCTTGATTCGCAAGCAGTTGGAGACCAACCGATGTGGATGTTGTCCAACCTGGGTCCTCTGAAAGGGAAGTGCACACTCTCCTGCTGAGCTACTTCTCCAGCCTCTAGTCCACACACTTGATCACACTTTAAACACAGATGTCCTCCAGGGTCCATTGGAGGTCAGGAGAGTCCCCTGTAGGAAATGCTGCGGTAATCACGGCCAGCCTCCACTTTTCTCTCTTATATTCTCCGTCATCTCCAATGTCCGGTGGCCATGGCAGGCCCATGGCCATCAACTTGTATTGCTTAGAGAGTAATGATGAGAAAAAGATCTGTCCATGCTCAGGACAGACATTTCCCCCAAATACTTTTTTAAAAGGTTGGGTGAATCTTCAGCTATGGAAGCCCTGGAAACAGAAAGCCACCAGGAAATGTTGATTGGGTCTGGCAGCTGCATTCCTGGAAATGTCAGTGTATGTTAAAGGAGTGTTTATTTGTGAACCAAGAATTAGGTAGGCTCAGCTCAATGCTGACAGGTTTTCTGGATGCTAGAAAATCCAGCCAGATTTCTGGAAGTCATTCAGAATGTAAGTTGATTCTTTAATGTCCTGAAAATCTCAAATCCCTGGCTCCCACACACTAAACGCCAAATTATTAAGACTGCCCACCACCTGACAGATAAATTTCCTGAGTGCTGTGTGGGGGCAGTACTGTCCCCAACTGAGAACTCTGTCTCTAGTGAATCCAGAGGCGGGTGCACAAACCACCTGGGAAATCATATAAAATGCGTCAGATTAAGGAGCTGAGGGTAGGCAGCTACGGCATCATTTTCCAAGTGACATTACTGCCACTAATCTGGGACCACTCCCTGAGTTACAGGAAGTTCCACAAATGTCTCTGCGCCAAGTGACTAAGGATTCATGTCTTTCTCAAGTGCGGTCCCTTTGAGAACCACCTGCTATGAATCTCCTGGGTCTCTGTCAAAAATGTGCATTGCTGGGTCTCCTAGGCTAAATCAGGAGCCCATTGCATCTGTGTCTCAAAGCCCAATTTCCTAAGCATTGTCTCGTCAATCCTACAAGAGTCAGGAACCCCCATAATCTTAAGTATGTTTAAGGAGCAAAGTCCTGTTATTCTCTCTTAGGGTTCTGTTGCTGTGAAGAGACACCACAACCATAGCAACTCTCATAAAAAAAGAAAGCATTTCATTGGTGCTTGTTTACACTGCCAGAGGGTTAGTCCTTTATCAGCAAGGGAGAGAAATGAAACATGGCTGCATGCAGGCAGACATGCTGCTGGAGGGGCTGAGAATTCTACATCCAGATCCACAGGCAGAAGGAAGAAGAGAACCACTAGATCTGGCTCATGCCCTTGAAACCTCATAGCCCACCCCCAGTGATACACTTCCTCCAACAAGATCAGACATCCTAATAATGCCACTCCCTGGCCACCAAGCATTCAATCTATGAACCTATGGAGGCCGTTATTCAAGCCACCATGCGCTCCATTCAAAACGCAGGTGATAGGTATCCTGTGGTGTTCCACCAAGCCTGGGGAGTGGATCACTCAACTGAAGTTCCGGAGCTTAACTATGACTTCATTGGAGGGTGGGTACTTAGATGTCCAAGCCACCTATTCCTTTATTCTCTTTGCTGAGTGTATGTTACATTTCACATCCACACAGCCAAGAAACTCTCTTCTCTGAGGCTTCAATAGATGTAGTCAATTAACCCAGGGAAGGATGAAGGGAGTTATTCCCGGCTACTCAGCCCAATTACTTTTTCTTTCCCAGCTGGGTCCTTTTTCTATTGATTTCATATAATCTGACAGTGGGAGAGGACAATTGAGGGACACAGAGAACCAGCCTTTTTGTTGACTCAGGACCAAGCAAAGAGAGTTTTACCGGTACATCTTTGGGAAAGGTCATTTGGGGGTGTTGAGTCTCTCTGCCTCTGGATGCAAACATCCTTCTCCCTTACCACGGCGGCACTATGCCTCAGATGGCTGAGTCACGGCAATAAAGCCGCTGTCCTTCTGTTCTGGCAGTGGGCTTCCTCGTCGCTTCTCATGAGAACACTTTTGCCTGCAAAAAATACTACTGTGCTGTCCTCAGATGAGCGGACCCGGCTAATTGTTTTGGGGCTCCACCCTTGTCATGTTGCCCTAAGTGAGTCTCTAGGCCACATTCCAACTTCCTGATGTCAGATCCATATCTCACAGGGTGCTCAAAGGGATATGGGCTGTAGAAATGTCAAAGAAAACTCAGAGCATCTAGACCAGCAGTTCTCAACCTGTGGGTTGCTAAAATCAGAAATCATGTATTTCTGATGGTCTTAGGAACCCCCAACCATAAATTTTATTTCTGTTGTAACTTCATGACTGTAATTTTGCTACTGAGTGGTTTCTTAGTTTCAAAGACCACTGGAAATACGTGTTTTCTGATGACCAGACCCACAGGTTGAGAACCACTGGTCTAGACTCAAGTAGCATCCACAAAGGAACAAGCAAAGCCGCCGGTGAACCAAATAGTCAGGTAGCATTATGTTGTAAGAGGACCTCTGCAGAAAGGAGCATTTTTGTGAGTGAACTAGGGATTAAAGCCAGGGTTGGCCTCGCACATAATAATCAAGTGATCTACTAAGCCTGACCCAACCCAAGAACTCTATTTCAGTGAGAAAATATGTAAACATTTTACCTGAAAAGAATGGTAAATTTTTTTATTTCAAACAGCTTGTACTAGTATTCACCAAAGTTAATTTTTTCAATAAAACTTCTTCAATGTTGGTCAAATTCAGATGAACATACATATTCATGAGGACAGAAAAAAATTGGATTTGAACATTCAAAAATGATGGCTAACATTTTAACTAAATGCAATATACTATGTTAGGTTGGTCCTGAGCAGAAAAAAAATTATATTGATGCTAACGAAGGTGAAATCTAACATTTTGCTTTGTGCTTCAGTTGTAACAAATGTGTCGTGGTAACATGATATATTAACATTAGAGGAGGTGGGGTGGGGGTTGCTTGGGAATGTTCTGTATTAACTGAGCAACTTTTCTGTAGATTGAAAACCATTCTCTAAAATACAGCAGGTCCAAAATGTCCTATATCAAAAACAAGAGTAATACACCCATTGTTCTTAGCTGGTCTCCCTGCCCCATGGAATCTATTGGTTGAGTCAGGTAATTCCCAATGGTTTCTTAAAGGATCATACTTCTTCATAAGCCTGCCCAGACAGCTTTCATTTGCAAACCTTGACTTCCAGGGGTATAGTTGAGGCACATAGATCCCACTGCATGTTGGTATGGCCAAAGGAATGTCAACAATCTTGATGAGTGCCTGTGGATCTTGGAAATTCTGGTTTAAATGATCTGGCATGTCCTCCAGGAGTCTGAAACCCTTTCTAGGTGTTCCTAGAATGCAACCAAGGTTTGGGACCCATTATCAATATAGCTATAATTTCTGGTAGTCCTTTGAAAGACCTGAGCGAGCTCTGCCTCAGTGGCAGCAGTCAGTCCCCATCCTCAGGACTAATGAGTCATCCTCTTTCTAATGCACCTGTAGTTGGGTATGGCACACACTGTCCATGGCAGGAGTTTGGTCCTGTACTTCTCCATCTCTCCACCAGGAGGTACAGGCTCCTTTTTCTCTGTATCTCCTTGTGTCTCAACCTTGAGAGAGAGGGTTATTGGTTTCTTCTGGAAACAAGATGGTGTTTCCCATCCTGAGAGGCCCTCTACTAGCTGGTTGTCTCAGTTCCAACTGTAGAGCAGCCTCTCAGCCTGACTTTCTCTTGTGCTAAGTGGCCCTCATGGTTCTGCAGATTCTTGCCTGTGCAGAACAAAGCTGTTTAAGTGGCAGCTACGTGTGCCCTGGGGCAGAGCCATCTCTCTTGTTTGTGCTGACACTTGACATCCATCAAAGTCACTTGGCTTCTACCATCCCAGTGTGAACTCTGGTGTCCACTTGGAATCCTCTACAAAATACCAAGACTTGGTAGCTGGAGAGAGAGCTCCACCAGTAAACTGCTCATCCTACAAGCGTGAGGACCTGAGTTTGAATACCAGTTCTCACATACATGGCTGTGTGTGGTGGTATGTTCTCATAATCCCAGTACTGGGGAGACAGAGACGGGACGGTCTCTGGGGCTCTCTAGCCAGCCAGTCTCAGTGAACTGGTGAACTCCTTGTGTGAGAGACCCTATCACAAAAGCTAAGAAAGATGGCTCCCAAGGAACAACACTCAAGGTTGACCTCTGACTGCCACCTCCACATCCACATGCAGTTTTTAACTGAGGCCAGAACTGGCTTATTCATTTCAGCTCCTCCATAGCCATGTTCCCAAATGCAAAGGGAGCTTCATCTGTTTGTTCTTGGGGAGTTTCTTGATCTAGAGCAGCCATGATGAAAGACCCACAGTCTCCAAGCTGCTGAAGGAAAGATGGTTGCTAGGAATCTGAGTTGTAGACATTCCTCAGATTATTCTGGAACAGCCAGACCTCTACCAACAGTGTCTGAGCTTCTTTGGGTAATTCATCACCCCAGTGCGTAAGAGCACCAGTTCAGAATGGGGACCTCTCAAGAAAAGCTGGTGTGGAACTTGTAAAGAACTCATACTAGAACCTCATTCCTGGTGAGCTGGAGCCAGAGGGTCCAGGTGGCACTGGACAATCATTTGTGTGTTTCACACACTCCTCGGGTGCAGAGTTCCAGATGTTGGGTGGCTTTCCATGTAAAGGGCCAACTGGTAAACATTCTAGATTTGCACACCATATGGTCCCTGTTTCAGCTGCTCACTATGCCATCATGGCTGAGAGCAGCTGGGGATTTACTTAGACGAATGTGCATGGCTGTGTTCCCAAAACACTTGATTTACAAAAATAGGTAGCAGGCTGACTTAGCTCATGGGCCATGGTTTATTCATCCCAATAAAAAATCACTTGGGGAGCTCTGAAATGTTTTTCCTGTGCTCAGGCCAATTAAATTAGGATCTCTGTGGGTGGTGCCAGGCATTGGCATTTGTTAAAAGCTTTTCAGGTGATTTTCAATGGGCCGGGATTAAGAACTGCTGTGGTCATGCCCTGTCATTGCACAGATCATTTGAAGAGCAAGGTCCTGCTCTGCAATGTTTAGCTTGCTCCAAAAGGCTTGCTGTTTTCTTTGTGGGATTTTCTTTTCATTAACTGGAAGGAGTCCAAGCACATTCTTCTACACCTGCCTTCCAGAACATATCTTTATTGAGATATGACATATATACAGCCAAACATATCAATCCGAAGTACACCACTGGGTGAATTTGTGCTGCTGTTGCTTATGCTCTTCACTGTTTTCTTGTAACTTCTTCTCAGATCAAAATAAAAAACACTCAGAGGAGTCTTCTTCCAACTACAGCCTCCTAAAACTTCCAGAAACCTGGGCTTACAGGTCCAGAGGGGTAAGAGTCCATGACGGTAGAGCAGAGGCATGGAGGCAGGAGCAGAAGTCACAAGCACTAAACAGAAAGAGGCAAAGACTTGAATCTTTAAACTCTCAAAGCCCACCCCTAACATACTTCCTCCAGCAAACACACCTCCTAAACGGCCCAAACAGCACCACTAACTAGAGACCTGGTATTCAAGACTATATTCCAGAATATAGTCCACCACTGACATCAAGGTGGAGCTTAGAAGCTGCTGGCCATACTCACAGTCAAGAACAGAAAATGAATGCATGCTTGCTTAGAACTCAGATAGCTTTCTCTCAGTACACAACCCAGAGCCCTAAACAGGGGAATGATGCCATCCACCTTCAGGCTGTGTCTTTGCCTATCAGTTAACTAATCAAGACAAATCCTCAGAGACATGCCTACAGACCAGCCTGATCTAGACAGCCCCTCAATGAGACTCTCTCTGGTGATTTCTAGGTTGTGTCAAGTTGACAGACCAGCATCTGGAAACACACAAGGGTTCCAATTTCTCCACATCCCGGGTAGCACTTGTTTTCATTTTTTAAATTCATAGCCATCCAAGTAGGTATGCATGGTATCTTACTGTGGTTGTAACATGGTTTCCTGGTCATTGATGGTTTTGCGTGTCTTCTCAAATGTTTGTAGGCTGCCTGTGCGTCTTCTGTGAGGGAAATTTTTTAATCATATCCTTCGTCTATTTTTAAATTCAGTTGTCTGCTAGTGTTCACGTGGATGTGTGTGTGCTATTTGGACATGTGTCATCCCAGGGAAAATAGCCAAGCGACCATTGCCAAGAGTTTCAGTCTGAGTTTTAGCCACTTCTTTTTACTCAGAATAATCATCAAATCTATCTTGTGCTCATAAAAGTAGTTCCATAAAAAAGCCTGGAGATGAGCCAATGAAATATGGCTTTGGTTTTCTGGTGCCACCAGCAGAGTTGGCAGGCTTTTTATTTAGTCCTGTGCACTTTGTTCACAGCTTAGCATTTGGTGTCATTGAAAATCCTCCTCTCGCCACCAGTCACCCTTGTGAGGCTCATGGCTCTGATTAGCTGCACACAAGCTGCTCTGCCTGGGCAGAAGAGGGAAGGAAGTGAGCAAGAAGTGAAAATTGGGGCATCTGGGCAGCCGCTCTTCTTGTTTCCAGTGCAGCTGAAGTGACCATTTGGAGGGAGCTTCTGCCCAAAGGCTGAAGAGAATAGAGAATTTTTCACCACAGGGGTCTGTGCTCCTGCAGCAATGCAGCAATGCAGCTCTGGGCCATCACAACCCGTGAGCAATAACTGTCAGGCTTTTGGTTCTTGTAACTCTTTAATGAGTTTTAGAAAACTCACCCTCCCATACACATACTTTTTTTTAAGTTGCCAACCAGGATCTTAGCATGAAAATAGTTGGTAGAATGGATTTTTAGGTACAAACACCTTTCTTTTAACTGAACCCAATAAAATTTTGTTAGCAAAGCAATTTAGTATCTATGAACCACTTGTAAAATATGCAAACAAACATTTTAACATAAATTTTATATTGTCTTATTTTCTTTTTGAGCCTGAATATCCTTCCATCTCTCCAGAAATTCATGCTGACACAGTGTGCTTTATACTTGTTTGTTGTTGGTACAATTACACTACAAGAAAAGTGTAAGATAAAATTTATGTTTCATAAAATTTTTCTGTGTTTATAAGGCTTAATTTTTTTCTAAAAGACATCTTTTTAATTGAGCAATTCCTCACTCGATAGCAGTGATCAAAATCATATGAATATTTGTATACTTACTTGAAAAATGAAATTTCATTGAAAATACAATCCCTGCAAGAGTTTTGCAACTTTTCTACTTGATATATTATTAACTGGTCACTCTTTTGAAGTTAAGTTTTGATTCAATTTTATTCCTATTTTCCACCTAACAAGGTTTGTTAGATAAATGGGCCACTGAGGATGGTAAGTGACTTTGTTTAACGATGCCACTCAATTCGTTGAGTACCTTCTGAGTGTCACACATCCTGAATAATGTCCCCTTATATGTCTACATCCTAGTCCTTGAAACATGCCTGAGTGATGGTTTCTATTGCTGTGAAGCGGCATCATGATCACAGCAACTCTTACAAAGAAAACATTGAATTGGGTAGCTCGCTTATAGTTTCAGAGATTCAGTCCATTATCATTATGGCGGGGATCGTGGCAGCATGCAGGCAGACATGATATGGGAGGGGAGTGGCTAAGAGTCCTACATCTTGCAGGCAACAAGAAGTCAACTGAGATATTGGATGGCATTCTAAACAGAAGAAACCTTAAAACCCATCCCCACAGTGACACACTTCCTCTAACAAAGCTATACCCACTCCAACAAAGTCACACCTCCTAGCAGTGCCAATTGGCTCCTAATGGAAGTCAATTGCTTTCAAACTGCAACACATGTGAATAGAATAGAAGGTGCTGTCAGAAATAATCAAGTTAAGGACCCTGGAATGGGGAGAGAATCCTGGATTATCCTGTGGGCCTGGGACAATCACAAGAACATCAGCCAAGAGTTAGAGTCAGAGGGGGTTGTCAGGACAGGAGCAGAGAGGCAGGTCTGAAGATTGGTCATTGCTAGCTTGAAGATGGAGGCAGGGGTCATGAGCCAAGGGATATAATGAAAACAGCCGGATTCGTTCCTTTAATAGCAGTGTAATCAACACCATGACCAAGGCAACTAGTAGAAGGAAAGTTTATTTGCGCTTAGGTTCCAGAAGAATGAGTCTATTGTGGCAGGGAAATTTAGTACTGGGAGGGGGGATCGAACATCTGGAATAGTTGAAAGCTCATGTCTCAAATCATAAACAGGAACCTCAAAGCCTACCCTCAGTGACACACTTCCTCCAGCAAAGTCACACCTCCTAATCTTTCCCAAACAGCAATGTCATCTGGGGACCGAGTATTGAGCACCTGGGCCTACGAGACAGACTCATTCAAACCACCCCAGGCACAGATGCAAAAAGACCAAGAGTCCTTCTTCAGCACCTCCAAAACAATCAGTCCTGCTGACCCCTTAACTTTAGCTCAGAAAAACTGGGTTTGGGGCTTCTAACCTCCAAATCATTACCTGCCCTCCAAAATGTGTTGCTTTGAGTTATTGTGTTTGTATTTGTTAGAGAAGACAAAGTATCAGATACAACGACTTGTCACTGACGCTCAAGCATGTCCTGCTGATGCAAAGATGAGAAGCCAGATGGGAGTCCCTGCTCTGAGACAAATGTCAGCCAGGGAAGAAGAACCTCCTGAGAGCCATGCAAGCATGGAGACTGTGGAAAGTGATGGCGTGTAATTCAGAATAACTGACAGTAAGATTTCAGATGGAACTCCTCAAAGAATATTAAGTGAGGTGATGGGCGGATTTGTCGGCTTGGTTGAACCCTTCCACAATGGCTATATGTATCACATTGCAGCCCATAGATACGCATTTTGATTCATCGTTTTCAAATAATATTAACTTAAGATAAGCATACAAGGGGGGGCTGTAAAGGGAAAGAGGTGGCTTAAAGGAATGAGGGAACCGGGAACAAAATAGGGTGACAGGAGAAAAGAAAGACAAAAAAATCACAGACTTTCTCTCATGAACAATCTAAACATATATAGAACATGAGAACAGAAGGGAGTCTGCTTTCAGGGATGAGGGAACCAATGAGGATGAAGAAGAGATAGAAGGGTGGATGCAGCAGAGTGAGTGTGTGTGTGTGTGTGCGTGCGTGTGTGTGTGTATGTGTGTATATGTGTGTATGTGTGTGTATGTGTGTATATGTGTGTATTGTGTATGTGTGTGTATGTGTGTATGTGTGTATGTGTGTATATGTGTGTGTATGTGTGTTTGTGTGTATGTATGTGTGTATGTGTATGTGTGTATGTATGTGTATATGTATGTATGTGTGTATGTATGTGTGTATGTATGTGTGTATGTGTGTGTGTCTGTGTATGTGTGTGTGTATGTGTGTGTATGTATGTGTGTATGTGTGTATGTATGTGTGTATGTGTGTATGTATGTGTGTGTGTGTATGTATGTGTGTATATGTGTGTGTATGTGTGTATGTGTGTATATGTGTGTGTATGTGTGTATGTATGTGTGTATGTGTATGTATGTGTGTGTATGTGTGTATATGTGTATGTATGTGTGTATATGTGTGTATGTGTGTGTGTGTGAAAATGTTGCACTACATCCATTATCGTGTGTGCTAAGTCAAAGCTCATTTAAAATTTACAGGAGAATATTGATTTTAATAATTGAGGTACTAATTAAAGAATTAGAGGCCACAACCTTCATGGGAGGAAGAGAGCCCAGGTAACCCAGAAATGACCCCTCCAATCCACATGTCCTCCCTCATTGTGAGGGAGTGGGAAATGCAGGCTTTGTTCTAAGTGGACAAGTGCCTGGTTTCTTCTTTGGGAGGTCCTCCCATGAGAAGAGGAGGATGTAATTGGAAGGAAGGACAATGCTAAAGATTGCATCTTGACTCTCCCCCAACAGCCTGTGTGTTCAAAGCTTCATTCCCAGGAACCTGTTGGCGGCTCATGGATTCTCAGAGGCATGACCTCTAAGGGAACTGTGGGGTTCCAACCTGTTTCTTTTGATCCCTGGCCATCAGGCAAGGGGCTCTGCTCCTCCAGCTGCTTCCACACACCCAAAGCAATGGAGCCAACCTATCATGGGTTGGAACCTCTGAAATAAACCTTCTGACTTTACAAACTGATTATCTGGGGTGTTTTGTGACAGTGATGGAGACCAACCGATGGGCTAGCTCTGGTTTGGAAGCTGTTACACTTGTTGGAGGAAGACGGTGATGGCACTAGCTGTAGATTACTGGACTGAATGTGGGAGTTTTGCAGCCCTTTACAGAGCAAGAACTCCTGCGTGGAACGTGCTGGAAAGTATACAGATGGTATATGCCCATTATCAGAGCTGTGGACTTCTGTAAATATTGACTTTCGTGGCCAAGTTTCTGTTGAATCAATTAAGGAGAGTGTTTTGTTAAAGGGAAAGGAGACAAGTTGCTGGAGCCACACTCTGCAGCTTCTGCCCTTTGCTCCTGTTAAACACCGATGTTTCCTAAAGATGTGTTTCACCCTCACACCAGGAAAGCCTGGGGCAGGATGCCGCTACGCCACAGTCACATTAAATGGCATCTGATCACTTAATGTATTGTGGAAGGAAAGCTGGATCCCTCAGCAAAATGAGCCCTCGGCCCTGTTTCTGCCATTTGTCGCTGGTTATTTTACACTAGTTCTATTTTATTTCCCCACATAATAAATGTGTGTGTTCATTTCAGAACCAATGCTGGGAACTCGGAGAAGTGAAAGGAGACAGGGGAATATTTCTTTGCCCCTCTCCAGATGGAACATTGAAACTGGAGCTGACCCCCCACTGTCACATAGAATGTTATGAGTAATGTACTTCTGAGTAAAGCTTTTTCGGGATCAAGCATTTTCTCTTCAGAACTGAGTAGCAGAAGTGAAATTTCTGAATATCAGGGTGTGCAAACATGTACCGGCACCCGCATGAACACACACACACCACAGCTGAGCTGATGGAAGAATTAATTTATGTGGGTGGACTTACCAATATACATGAGACAGGCCCTCATTATGAAATCCTGGATGACTTAGTGCCCAGGCTAGCCTTGAACTCCAATCATCCTAGCTTCTTGAGTGCTGGAATCAAAGGTGTGAATCACTGTGCCTGACACAGGTATGAATGTTTTGGGAGGGTCTTTTTGTTTTTATTTTATTTATTTATTATTTTAAAAAGGAAACAAACCATCCTTTCCCATCACACACACCAACCCAAGTTACCACTCCCTCCCCTCCTCCCGCTCCCTCCGCCGTCCACTACATCTATGCTGAGCAAGGCATCCCTCCAAAGAGAATAGGCTACCAAAAAGCCAGTACATGCAGTAGGGATAAATTCTGGTACCACTGCCAGTGGCCCTACAGTCTGCCCCAGCTATGCAACTGTCAACCACATTCAGAGGGACTGGTTTGGTTCCATGCTTGTTCCTTCCCAGTCCGGCTGGAGTTGGTGAGCTACCATTAACTCAGGTAGCCTGTTTCAGTGGATGAATCCATCATGGTCTTGACCTCTTTGCTCATATTCTCATTCTTACCACTCTTCAAATGGACTTCGGGAGTTCAGTCCAGTGTTTTGATGTGGGTCTCTGCCTGTTTCCATCAGTTGCTGGATGAAGGCTCTATGGGGATATTTAAGATATTCATCAGTCTGACTACAGGGCAAGTCAAGATCGGGCCCTTCTCCTCTATTGCTTAAGGTCTTAGCTGGGGTCATTCTTGTGGACTCCTGGGGATTTCTCTAGAGCCAGGTTTCTTGCTAACCCTATAATGGCTCCCTCAGTCAAGATATCTCTTTCCTTGCTCTCATC
>LOEQ01001029.1:668439-678572 GCA_001685075.1 Bramus lutescens | reverse complement strand
GTTTGTCTTCTCCATTTCTTTAAGGGAGTTTTTCATTTCCTCTTTAAAGGTCTCTATCATTTTCACAAAGTTATGTTTAAAGTTGTTTTTTTCTGCTTCTTCTGGGTTAGGATTATCAAGTCTTCCTGTTGTGTGACCACCAAGTTCTGGTGTTACTATGTTGCTTTTTAGATTGTTGGATGAATTCTTGCATTGGCATCTACCCATCTATTCTTTCAAATGAGGCAAGAAGTGTCTTTGCATCTTGGTCCAATCCTTACAGTGGCTGTCTCTTAAGTCCCCGCAGTATTGGAGCAAGCTGTGTTTCAGAGTTCCACCAAGTTTGCAGGCAATTTTGGGAGCAGGGTGGGGCTAGTAGCTTGGAGGGGCAGGTGGATGGAGTTGGGTTTTGGGGGAGCCTACCCACAGGAAACTCTTCTGCTGCCTGGCTAGAAAAGTCGAGGGAGTTGGGGAGGGGCCTGGGGTTTTGTCCCAGTGTGGAGGTCATAGAGAGTGGGGTGTCCTGCCACAGGGCTGTTCACTCATCTCTTAGCAGTATAAATGTTTTAAAATGTTTCCCCCATAATTTGACATCGCTTTGCAGAAGAATTGATCCTTTAAAAAATCGTGTGGGAAACATTGGGCTCTGTTTGGAACAAGATATCCATCAACTGCCTAAAGCCATAATAAACATGAAAAAGCCACAAACCAGTAACTTGTAAAAGTCATGGGTGTGGCAGGAGATGCTGGAGCAATGGTTAAGCAATTAAGAATATTTGTTTTAGCTTGGCGATGGTGGCACACACCTTTAATCCCAGCACTCAGCAGGCAGAGGCAGGCAGATGGCTGTGAGTTCGAAGCCAGCTCTGATCTACAGAGCGAGTTTCAGGAAAGGCTCCAAAGCTACACAGAGAACATAGGTTCAGTTCCTGGTACCTATGTGGTATCTAACAACTATCTAAACTCCAGTTTCAGGGTCTGATGCCTCTTCTGACCTCCACAAGTTCCTGTACATGTACGATGCACATGCATGCATTCAGGCATACATACGTGCAAGTAAAATAAAATATGTATATTTTAAAATCATAGTGGAAACCTGGAAAGATTGTTTAGAAGTACTGGAGTTTGATCCCCCAAACCCATGTTTAAAAAGTCAAATGCCTGGGGTACTTATAATGTGTTTATTATCCCAGCACCAAGAAAGTGAAACAGGAGACTCCATGGGGCTTGCTGACCAGAAAACCTAGCTGGTGAATTCTAGACCTACAGTAAGAGACCCTGCCTCAAAAAAGAACACAAAGTATATGTCCTCTGAGGAACAACAGCCAAGGTTTGTTCTCTGGCCTCTGTGTGCATGCATGTGTATATGGAAATGCACACATGTGTATATGGATATGCACACATGCCTGCACCTACATAAGCACACATGTGAACACACGCAGTCACAGCAGAGCTGATGAAGGGAAAAATACATGGCATTGCTCTGTGTTACTGCTCACCTGTAAACATAGACTTCTCTTTTGTTCCCTGTCGCCCAGACCCAAATAATCATGCAGAAACTATATTAATTACAGCACTGTTTGGCCCATTAACTCAGGGTTCTTATTAACTAACTCTTACATCTTAAATTAACCAATTTCTATTAATCTATGTATCACCATGAGGCTGTGGCCTCCCAGTAAGATTCCAGTGACTTCTTCAGCAGCTACATGGCATCTGTCTGACTCTGCTTTCTTTTCCCCAGCATTCAGTTTAGTTTTCCCCACGTAGCTCTATTCTGACCTGCCATAGGCCAAAGAAGCTTCTTATATTTTTGGTTGTGAGCCTAGCCTTTAACAGCTGAGCCATCTCTTCAGCCAGAAGCAGCTTCTTTATTAACCAATGGTAATAAAACATATTCACAGCATACAGAAGGGAATCCCACATGGTTGGTCCTTCAGTACATTCTTGAGAAACCTTCTCTTCCTGGCCAGGAAGGAGGGTGCTGGAAAGGTCTGGGTAGATTTCTCAGTCACAGACTTCTCCGCTCACATTCTCCCAGCAGTCTCATGAGGCTTCTTCCAGAGTCACACAATGAAGCTTCAAGACTAAAGCAAGACCATGCAGTGGCGCTGGGGCGTGGCCTAGGTTCATGTTGCTTTGGCTGTATGTCTTAACGTGCAGCACTGCCCTGTCGAGAAACAAGACGCAAACCCTCACCTAGGAGTTTGTTCTTCTAAAGGAAGCACAGACACACCCAGTGAACAACATCTGGATGAGTTTTTGAGGATAGGCAAAGTTCCCCAGCTTGGACAGCTGCAATGCCAGGTGTTGACAACCTGGAGTCTGGAAACTAGAAGTGAGCTGGAGCAAGCTATCACCAGGGCTGTATCCTTCTGAGACTGCAAAGGTTTTTTTTGGCTTTTACATGGCCACTTTCTTATTCAACTTAATGACCTTACTACACACTCTGTATCCAAATACAGTCACATTCTGAGGCACTGGGGATTTGAACATCAACCTGCAGACAGGTGGATGGGACTGTTTGGTCTGATACCCTCTTATGTCATGCAGGCATGCAGGCAGAACACTGTATACTATACATAATAAACAAATACACCTTTAAGAAATATTAAAACAGGTGTCAGTCCATCTAGTCGGCACCTAATCTTTAGCGATAGGCTCAGCACAAATATTGAAGCTCTTCCTAAGGTGGGTAAGTACCCTGTCTTCAAAGGAAATTGATTCTTCCATTCTGGGGAAGATTTTGCAATTTTCCAAACATCCCAGAGAGAAGTCAGTTGATGGTTTACACACACAAAAAAAAAAAGTTAAACATTAAATCACCTGTGCATTTTGTTCTGGTTGTGT
The DNA here is from genome assembly GCA_001685075.1 of Bramus lutescens. Taxonomy (NCBI): domain Eukaryota; kingdom Metazoa; phylum Chordata; class Mammalia; order Rodentia; family Cricetidae; genus Bramus; species Bramus lutescens. Next base: position 675,743 of record LOEQ01001029.1, on the reverse strand, counting down.
CTGAGACATCTTCATTCCTAGGTCAGCCACTCTTCACTGTCTCTCATCTTGCTTTCTGTCACCATGGGCTCGCTGTGTGTAGGCTCACAGAATGACACATTGCAGGCTGTTTAGTGTTGGGTGAATGAATAACTCAGACAAGCAGTGGGATCTGAGCAGGCAGCTCTTGAAATATACCGCTCTGGAGATGGGAGCCCACAAGAAGGCAAGACAAGAGCACTGTCAAGAAAATGATTTCATTTTCTTCAGCATTCTGCCTGTTCTTGGAGGCCATATGCTTGTCTAGGCTAGCTGTTCTCTTTAGAATCATATATAACATTCTCTCTCTTGCAGAACATTTTTCCTAACTTGGTCAAACATTTCTGTTTTCCTCTTTTAAAACTTACTATTTGGTCCAGATCTCACAAGTGCACTATGAATGCTTCTCATAAGATGTATACCCATAGATCCACTACCAGTTCAAGGATGCAGATGCTGCCATCACCATCAGATCCCTCCTGCACTTCTTCCCTGTCTGTCCCCATGCCCCCTCCAGGAGAGAAGCCCATGAGGTTATTACACCCCAGTTTTTCAAAGCTGATACTTCAGTTACATATGTGTACAACTGTAAGTATTGTATTGTTTCATTTGGGGCTTTGACATTCACAGAAAGCATTTGAACTTAGTCAATGGCCAGTTTCTTGCACAGCCTTAATGCTGTGCTTCTAAGATCCATTTACACTGTGTTCAAGCCATGCTGTGTTCATTTATTCCTGTGTCTATGTCATGTATTGTCATTGGACATTTCACAGTTCACCAGGTTGTTCTTAATTCAGAACATTGGGTTTTTTCGTGATGTTCACACTACAGTGAACATTCTTAGAGAGTGTCTCCTTGGTGCACACATTTAAGTGTTCTCTGGTATGATGGCTCTTAAGTGTGAGCACCTATCAGAATTCTCAGGAGGGAGCCCAGTGCTCTATACCCAATTCTGTAGGCATGGGATGAGGCTAAAGATTTGCATTTCTAGTACAATTCTAGGTGATGCAGTATTACTGGAGCAGGGCCTTTTGAGAGCCACGGTCCCAGAATCAATACCTAAGAGTGGACTAACTGGGATGTAGGAATGTACATGCTTCATATAATAAGATAATGTCCAGGGCTGAGGAGATGGCTCAGAAAAGCACTTCTTTTTTTTTAAGTTTTGTAATTATATTTATGTACAGAAAAACTCAGCAGTACATTTAACCCAGTTTAGTGGCGAGTTCTTTGGCCTTTGCCTTTTCCAGCTTGGCAATTTGAGCCACAGATTTAGGACCCAAGACGTTGCCTCCCCAGTGGGGCGGATCTCATCGTATCTGTCATTGTAATTGGTCCTAATAGCTTCCACCAGCTTGGCTAGAGTACCCTTGTCTTCTGAGTTAACAGTGTGAAGGCGACAGTGGGGCACGTCTTCCTATGGACCAGCCGCCGCAGCCTGGCCTTTCCCTTGATGATGCAATAGGGGACCCCCATCTTCCGACACAGGGCAGGCAGGAAGACCAGCAGCTCAATGGGGTCTATGTTGTGGGCAATCACCACCACCTGAGCCTTCTTGGTTTCTATCAAAGTGGTGACTGTATTGACACCCGCTCGAAGGATAGGTGGTCTCTTAGTTGGGACATCCCCTTTGCTAGTAGCTTTCTTCTCAGCAAGGGCCAGCAGCCTTTGCTTCTTCTCCTGCTTGGTCTCTGGGCGGTACTTGTGGGCAAGTTTAAGCAACTGGGTAGCTGTTTGCCCGTCCAGGGCCTGGGTGAACTGGTTAATGGCAGGAGGAACTTTGAGCCGCTTATAGAGGATGGCCCTCTGCCGCTGCAGCCTAATGTAGCGAGGCAATTTGACAAAGCATGTGACATCTCTCTTGGGGTGGATGTCCTGCCCAATGCCGAAGTTCTTAGGCCTCTTATCAAACAAAGGATTCACCACCTTCTTAGCCTCTTGCTTCTTCACGATGGCAGGGGCCGGGGCCACCTTCTTCCCCTTGGCCTTCTTTCCCTTGGGCATCTTGTTGGGCTGGAGGAGAGAGCAGAAAAGCACTTCTTGTGTGAGCCCAAGGACCTGAGTTCAGACCCCAATGTTATCCTAAATGTCAGGTGGAACATATCTGTAATCCCACACTGGGGACGGACAGACAGGCAGGTCCCTGAAGCTCAATGGTCAGAAAGCCTATCCCATCATAAACTCCAGGTTCCAAAATTAAGGTGAAGACCGAGGAAGACAGGAAGACATGAGATACTGGCCTCTGGCTTAAACACACACACACACACACACACATAGAGACTAATAATAATGATGACACCCAGTTGTCTCCTACGTAACTTTAACATTTTATTTTCTCATGTCATAACCACACACATTGACCAGGCCCTGGTGTTGCTCATCTGCCTGTTCTAGACTTACTGTGACTGAGACAGCAGGGAAACAGGTTCCTACACAGACACAGGGTTGTCTTATACTTTACTTAATGAATGTGAGTGTGTTACATATTTTAGGCATGTTTCCTTAACACACGAAAGACTTGGATCTGACAGGTTTCCCAGGGAAAATAAACAGAGCAAGTCATAGAACTTCTGCGGAGTGTCCCTTGCCAGCGTCGGGGAAAGCAGATGGCTTCGTTGTGAGGCTCATTCCGAGCAGTCATAGAATGAAATAGATCCTGACAGCCGAAGCCACCCACAGCCATTTCTGTCAATTCGTATCTGGCTCCTATCACATGCCCAGTCCTGATGCCATGATTCTGTAGGACATGATGCCGCTGTTCACTTGAAAAGCCCCTCATTTTGAAATGACAAAGACCTGGGGAAGGTGTGGTTGAAATTTGGTCTGTGGTGACAGGTAAGAGGCATGTGGCGTGATTTGTCACCTGCCAGAAGGACACGAGGACTTTCCAACAGGAGAGAGATTTCTGTGCAGGTGACTGCACAGTTACTCCACACTTGAAGGGGTGAAGTAGGGTGCTTAGAAAGGATCTCAGGTGGACTTGAGTCTGAATCCCAATCCCAGTAGCAAAACCCCAGGATAAGAACCGCTCCAAATGGCTTGGTCTTTCCTGGGCCTCAGTTTCTTTCCATGCCATTTTGCATGACTCTGGCTTACCCCATGAGGCCACTGAGGTTTACATAATATGTTAAGTGCTGAGCACATACATGCTCAGGCCCTCAGTGGGTGACTCCTCAGGGGATGACTCATCAGAGGGATGAAGTGTCTTTCTGTTTGAGCATATATTAATTGTATAAAGTAGGGGGGTTGTTATACGACTTTTCATACGGCATAGGATGAACTTTGCTCACATTCACCTCATTGTTGCTGTCTTCGTGTGTGTGCGCGCGCGCATGCATGCATGTGTGTGTGTGTGTGTATGTGTGTGTGAGTGTGTGTGTTATATTTTTGTGGATTAACTTTTTTATTGACTTTATTGAGCTATACATTTTTCTCTGCTCCCCTTCCTGCCTCTCCCCTCCCCTTTAACCCTCTCCCAAGCTCTGCAAAACTGTTTCTCCAGCCAAGACTGCACTAACCTATAGGCATGAACATAAAGATCTAGAAGAAAGTTTGACGAATGCAACATGTCCATTTAGCAAACCAGCAGGTTTAGGTTACCCTCTAGGGCCGATTGCCTTCCCAGCTAAGGGTTTGACCAGGTTTGTAGTAGCCGGCATGAGTCCTTTCCTGTGGAAGAGGCCTCAAATCCTAGCAGAAAGTCTTGTTCTTGCCTGGCAGCTCAGTTGTGCAGCACACCGGCTCCACAGCTGGATAAAACTGCCGAGGCCATTGTTTTCTCCCCTCAGCCCGCACAGCAGCTGCCGGCACTGTGGAAGCTAGCCAGCAGGGAGCAAACTCTCAGCTCAGCTTTAGCTCAGTTTCTGTGTCCAGCAACCAACACACGAGGTGTTTTCAGCAGTGGGGGCTTAATACATAGTTCTACTGGGCAGCTAGGAGTGGACGCGATGGGCTATGTTGGTTAAAGGGCCTAAGACTCCTGCTTGGCAAACAGTTTCTAGGGAGATAACCCATTCTTGATATTGAAATTTTTGTTAAATAATCCATGACTTCTGAAATCAACATTAGGCACTCGCTCAATCAACATGCTACGTCTGTCTATTCAAACTCCTGTCAAATCAGCTTACAACATGGTAGGTTTCCACATGACTTTTCCTATATCCTAGTCCTGGTTCAACCTCCCCATCGACTTCTCCTTCCCAATCTCTACTCTCATCACCACCATTTACTTTGATCATATTTATCTCCCCATTGCCCCGCCATCTTCCTGTCTGTTTTCTGTTTTAGCTACATAGCCCAGAGCAGCCTTGAACTCGCAGCCCTCCTCCACAAACAAGTGTGTGCCACTCTGCCTGACTTTCCCATCTCTCTCTCTCGGGATGAGCTTACTTTGAGGGGTGACAAAAGTGTCCTCCAGTGGAGCTTATGGCAATGGCTTGCACAACCCTGAAAGCCTGGAGGCCACCAATTTGTGTACCCTGAATGTGACTACTAATGGCACACGAATTAGCCCCCACTAAAAAAACTTTTCCAAGAAAAGAAAAATAGATTTTCTCAAAAGCAAAATAGCATAGATCTGTCAAGGAACATACCTCAAATTAAAGAACTAGCAAGTAGTTAAGGTGGGATATGAACTAGGTACATTGAGGTTGGACTCCACACTACTGGCTAACTGTTTCCCTTTACCTGAGACAAACTTAGCTCTTTCCGGGAATCAGCTCAAAGCTGCCTCCTCTGCACGTTTCCCTGGTTTTCTCCCAATCTTCATATTCCCTCTTCTGGGCTTCACTGGGCTTAAAAATCCCACTGTCATGCTTTCTTCAGTGCACAGCGCCGCTCAGTGTAACCCTGTGTGTTGCTGAACCCCAGAGACGGGTGCCTTCCATCACGTATTCCCAGAGCCTCCTGTCTGCTGTGGGTCCCAGGAGCTTAGACCTGACACTGTAGCTGAAATGGCACGCGCCTCCCAGCGTCTTCCCCGTCTTTTGACATGGTCATTGAAGAAGATGCCTGAGAGGCCAAGGAGAAAAGCTCGTACCTAGTTGGTAAAGTGTTTGCCACATAAGCATGAGGACCTAAGTCCAATTCTGAGAGTCCACATTTCAAAAGCTGGACATAGTTGTATGGGCTTTTAATTCCAGTTCTGAAAAGGTGGAGATAGATAGATAGATAGATACCTAGAGCTCACTGGCCATCCAGTCTAGCCTAATTGGCCACCTGAGGCCCTGTCTTAGAAAATAAGGTTGGTGGCAATCTGAAGAATGACCTCCCAGGTCGACCTCTGGCCTCAACATGCACATGCACACACATGTGCCCCCCACAGTTATGAGAATTCTTTCCTTAGGGACACCCAACAAGCCTCTACCCTCTCTTCCTGAGGCCCCAGTGACAAACCCAAATGCTGTCCAACAAAATCAAACTTGTGAAACCAGTAAGATTTTGGGGCTCACTTACATGAGTAAAGTGATGATCACTTCCTCAAAGCTGCATAGACTGAATGCCTCTCCACTCCACCTCCCACAGTCTATGTACGCTGTCATTTTCTTCCAACAAGGACACATGCCATTAGCAGAAACATAGATGACTGGGACCATTAGCAGAAACATAGATGACTGGGAGGCGTGGGAGGGAGCGGTCAGAATCTCTGGTGAGGTTTCAGTGGCCTTCACCACCTCCTCTTTCTATAAAGAAATGTCATCAGTCAATAAGCCTGATCTTGAGGGCTCTTGCAAGTGGCCACAACTGCTCCAGTAACGAAGATAGCTGTTATGCTTGGAGAGCAGATCCACACTTGCAAGAATGAGCATGCATGCGAGCATGTACACACACACACACACACACACACACACACACACGGCCTCCAAGGGAACTGACCCACGTGGGATAGTGGTGTGCCGAGCTGGGTTGATGGTCTTGGCTGGTGAGCAGTGCCCACTAATGAAGCCAAGGTGTCAGTCTAATCTCTGTGAGGTCACAGCTCCGTGCTCTCTTTCCTGTGGTTGCAGACTGCCCTCCTCACCTCAGCTCACTGTCTGGTTAAGCTTCTGCCTTTGATAAAATGGGAGACTGGTGAAGATCGGGTGTGTTTCAAGAAAGCTCATTATTGCCTGTGGGAAAACACCTGCAATTTCCTGTCCAGGCGCTAGACACAAACATCATTTTCCTATCTTAGAGATAATGGTTTTTAACTCTCCCTAAGCTTCAGTCTGCCCGTTTTTTTCATCCCACTATGGGACATAACCTAGGAAGATTTGTCAGAACCCAGCTGAAATTGGAAATCAACAGGAATTTTAAGAAAGATTAAACATCTCCTTAAGAAAGAGCCAGAGCAGATGACATGATATTTGGGACACTTGTACAGCCTGAAAGAAAATATGCCAAAGTAGTGAAAATGAGAGCATCTGGCTCTATTTAGTTTTACCCCAAGCTGAGGGCTTTTCTCACACTTTCAGCTAACACCCATGCGACCCTGTTTTCCTCTGTCTCCCACCTTACAAATGGGGAGGGTGAACCAGGGAGATGCGTTGAGTCTCTCGGCAGACCCAACTGGCATCACTTGGGCTTCTCATGCCTCTTCATTCTGCATTTTCTACAGCAAGCATGCTAATGTGAATGATGCATATTAAATGTTGTAAATAAGTGCTACTAAAAACAAAGGAGCAGTTATAGATGTCTGTCATGCCAGTACTCTAGAGATGGAAGCAGGGGATTGTGAGTTCAAAGCCAGCCCAAATTGCATGGCCAAATCGCATCTCAAAAACAAACAAAAGACAGAAACAAAACAAGGGGCAAAGAATATGTATAATGCTAGAGCACTCACCTAGCACATGTAAAGGCCTGAGTTCAATCCATAGCTCTATAGAAGACCAAATTAAAACCAAACAGAAAGAGCTGAGGGGTGGCTCACCAATAGAGCTCTTGTCTGTCATGCACAAAGCCCTAATTCCATCCCCACTGCTGCAAAAAGAACCATAAAAGCAGAAAGTTCTGGGAAGAACACAAAATAGAGCTACCCTCCTGAACTGGGGCAGGGGAGCTGAAGATGACCTGTGAACCATGGCTATAATGCCATGGGGGCCTTTACCGTTGTGAGTCTTGCTGAAGCGCCTCAACTTGCATTTATTTTTGTTTCATGGTCTGGGGATCAAATCCAAGACTTTTGTGCTTACCAGGCAAGTATTCTACAGCCAAGATACACCCTTGACCCCAAACTTCCTCATGAAGTTATCTGTAGAAACCTGATGTGGCGTGTTGTTAAATGGCAGAGGGGTTGATCCAGTGGCTCA
>LOEQ01001029.1:653618-665176 GCA_001685075.1 Bramus lutescens | reverse complement strand
AAGTATCTTTTGGCCATTTGAAATTCTTCTGTTGAGAATTCTCTGTTCAGTTCAGTACACCATTTTTTTAATTGGGTTATTTAGGATTTTAATGTCTAGTTTCTTGAGTTCTTTATATATTTTGGAGATCAGACCTCTGCCTGATGTGGGGTTGGTGAAGATCTTCTCACATTCAGTAGGCTGCCTTTTTGTCTTAATGACTGTGTCCTTTGCTTTACAGAAACTTCTCAGTTTCAGGAGGTTCCATTCTGCTAGCATCTTCATGTGTAGACTCTAGCAAAGTTAATGGAAAAGGAAAGAGAGGGTCACCTACCACGCCACAAGCAGTGAGGACAATATCTAGGGGGAGTGCCCTGCAGATTCCAAGTGGCTTGGGGGTCTTCTGATTCGTATTCCTCCTTGGTGTGTTTGGGCTCAGATGGAGAGAACCAGTCCAAACAACCCCTGCCCCATGCATTCCTCCCCTGCTTGGGAGGCCCCTGATTCTCTTCCTTCTACCCTTGGGGCCCTGACTCCTTAACCATCTGATAACAAGGTCCGCTCTGAATATTGTGGCTTTTCTTTCTTTCCTTTAACAGCCTTCTGTCTTATGGCCAGTATTCCTGTTCTTGTTTTTAAATGACACACTGGGAACCAATGGACAAAACCCACTAGTTTTGAAGTTGTTCTGAAAGATGGAGGAAATAAATGAGTTGTAAAAATGTGAACAGTATAATTGACTCCCAGCCGTGTGTTTATCACAATCGCAAGCGTCAAGATTCATTTTCCTGCTCTGTGGTTTGGCGCAGTGGTAATGAACTGCTTACACATGCGGCTGTGCCTTTCAAAAGCCTGTGGCTTCAAATAATTAGAGGTAGGTTTCACCACTAGCCTGGCAAGTGGCTCAGCTCCCAGGGCAAACAGTCGGTTGGTTCTGCCTCCGAGCAGTGGTGGTGACAGAGTGGGCGACATTCAGTGCTGATTATTAATAGTTGACAGACAGCATCTCTTCCTGAGCCGCTGGGGGTGACTTCCCTGTATCGCAGCAGGGCATCAACGACAGAGTCGAGAACTTGCCATTTGAAACAATTGATTTGATCTTTTATGCAGCTTTTTATTCCATGCTGCCTTTTCCAGGATGGAGATTTATTATTATTATTATTATTATTATTATTATTATGTGTTCACAAAAGTGACAGGAGGTACTCACTGTAAAGATAACTAAACAGGGCCAGGAGATGGCTCAGGGAGTAAAAGCACTTGCTGCCAAGCCTAATGACTGGAGTTCTATCTCTCTCCCATGGTGAAAGGAGAAAACCAGCTCCTGTAAGTTGTCTTCTAAAGTCCACACAGTCCTCAGTGGAATGCTCCTTACACACAGACACACACACACACAGACACACACACACACACCAGATAAGTAAATAAGTGTAATTTTTTAAAATCTTCTTTTAAGTAGCTAAACAATTTAGGTGCATATCAAGGGTTAGGCCCTGATGTAAATCCTACTGCCATGAGCAATTGCTGTTAAGAAATTCTGTCCATTCCCCCAGGTTTCCTTTGCATATATAAAGCCTATGTGACAATTCCATGTTTCTAGTGAGATTGATTATAACCTTTTGTATTCTATGGGATATTTTTATTTAATTTTTGCACAGTAATGCACTTATGCTGTCTAGTGAGGTGTCAGCAAAATGTGTTTGACTTTCAAATCCCCATTCCGTATTTACCACGGGTGACCAGAGTGCACGTGAAAATGTTATAACACAGATGTCCATGGGAAGGAAGCTGAAAATCCGTCCTCTGAGCCTAATGTGGGAACTCACAAATGACTACACAGAGATGCCACAGACAGTTGTATATAGTGTTTGCATCATGCAAAGGTCCCAGGCTGACAGGTAAGAACTGAAACCCAGTCTGCATTGCTCCACACCCTACACTCAGGGGCCTCTTTCCTGAAGGCTGAAGATGGGAAGAGCCAGAGCATGGAGGCCTGGAAGACATGACAAGGGGTTGGAGTTACCTGTTTTATGTAGTGGAGTGGTGCCATTGGAAGACTTTACACAGAATCAGCACAAGTTCTGATTCCTATTTTGTGGTGATCATTTTCATAGTATGAAAGTAGTTTCCTGTGGGCCCTAGGAGGAAGCAGCCTGCGGGGGCCAAAGGGAAAAGCAGAAGATTTCTTGGGATGTGCAGTAGTCCAACCTTCATCTGTGGGTGGCCATGCAGGTGGGAGCACTTTGAGATTCGAGATTTCAAGGAAAGTGTTCTCGGGGTGACCAGTGATGTTACCCCGTAAGATAGGAGGGTGGGCTCAAGCCCTGGCTTTGGGGCATTTATGAAGATAAGCAGGCAACTATATAGCACATGGCACTAGGGTCCAGGAAGGCCCGGTAAGGAACCATGAGCTTTAACACGTTCACACACACCGCAAAGTAGTTCCTTGGGTCCTTTTATACAGTTGTGAGTTGTTGCCTCTTCCCTCTGTGGCAGATGACTTGCTGTAGAGGGTCACACCTGTGCCTGGTGAGAACAAGCTGAAACCCACTTCACTTTAAAGTCACCCCCTTGGAAAGACCCCAGGGATCCCCAGGAGAGTCTGGTGCACCCTGGACTGCCCCAGGCAAATGAATCACATGCAGGGAGTCTGAAAGCAAGAAGTTTGGATGAGAGCTGAGCAGAGTACGCCAGTGGCTTCTCTGGGGTTTAGGTTTCCAGATGAGGAATGAATGCCCCAATTTCCTCTCCCAAATTCTAGAACATGGAAAGTTATGGAAATAATCCATAAGTTTTTAACTGCATGACATTCTGAGTAACATAAGAAAATCTTGCACCATTCACACCAATCCCTGGGGAACATGAATGTTGTGTGTTCTAGTATATGTGCAGTGTATGTGCGAGGAGAGAGAGAGACAGAGACAGAGAGAGACAGAGAAAGAGAAGAGAGCACACCCCCTGGGAACATGAATGCTGTGTTCTAATGTGTGTGCAGAGAGAGAGAGAAAGAGACAGAGACAGAGAAGAAAGCGCACCCACTGGGAACATGAATGCTGTGTTCTGTGTTCTAATGTGTGGAGAGAGACAGAGAGAAAGAGAGAGAGAGAGTACCCACTGCAGATATAAATGCTGTGTTCTAGTGTATGTGCAGTGTATGTGCGGAGAGAGAGAAAGAGGGGAGGGGGGAGAGCGCACCCCCTGGGAACATGAATGCTGTGTTCTAATGTGTGTGGAGAGAGAGAGAGAGAGAGAGAGAGAGAGAGAGAGAGAGATTGGGATCGCTTGGGTTTTGAAACCTCAAAGTCCATCCCCAGTGACACACTTCCTGCAACAAGGCCACACCTCCCAATCCTTCTAATCCTTTCAAAGAGTTCTACTCTCTAATGACTAAGCATTAGAATATGGGAGCCAATTCTCACTCAATCCACCACAATTAGTAAAGTTGAGATTTTTCTATGTAGTTATTAACCAGTTATATGACCTCTTTTGAGAAATTCAGGTTATTTACCAATTCATAAATTGAATTGTTGATATTATTTTGCTTTGGGTTGTTTTAGTTGCTTATATATTCTGGAAATTAATCCTTATTGGTATAGAATATAAGTATTTTCTCTCATTTTGGTTGTCTCTTCACCCTGGTGGATTTTGTTGTTGTTGTTGTTGTTGTTGTTTGTTGTATAGAAGCCTTTTGGTTTGCTGTAGTCCCATTTGATTATTTTTTTCTTTTGTTTTCTATACTTTGGAGTCTTATCCAAAAATTCTTGACAAAACCAATTTCCTAACATATTTTCCCTATCTTTTCTTCTAGTAGTTTCATAAGTTTAGATTTTTTTTCTGAGACAGGGTTTTATATATATATATATATATATAATTCTGACTTCCNGACCAGGCTGGCCTTGAACTCACAGAGATCTACCTGCCTCTGCCTCCCTAGTGCTGGGATTAAAGGCGTGTGCCACCATGGCCCAGCATAATTTTGGATTTTACATTTCAGGCCTTGATCAGCTGACGGTTTGAAAGAGAAATGTCCCTCATAATTTCAGGCATGTGAGTGCTTGGTCCCCAGCGGATGGTGCTGTTTGGGAAGGCTTAGGAGGTGTGGCTTTGCTGGAGGAAGTGTGTCACTGGGGGTAGGCTTGGAGATCTTAAAGACTGGGACTAAAGTATTCAAGAACTCAGCGGGGGACACTTGGGAAGCTGGGATGCTTGGTTTTAGGTGCACTCTAACTGGATTGGGGAGTTCCTAAAGGACTAGGGAAAGATTAGTCATGGGTATGCCTGTGAGGACACGGTGGAGGAGAGGGACAGGTTGAGTGGTGAGCTGAGTGGAGAAGATCCACCCGCAGCGTCAGCGGGCCTCATCCCAACTGCTAGGAGCCTAGATAGAAGAGAAGGAAGAGGAAAGATGAAATGGCTTCTCACCCTGGAACTGAGACGCATGCTTTCCTGTCCCAGGACATCAGAACTCCAAGCTGCCTAGTTTGTGAACTCCAGGATTTATGCCCTTGTTCCCCTCCTCTCCAGATGTGCAGGCCTGTTGCCTTTGGTGGAGAATTGTACAATTAACACCCCTGGTTTTAAAGCCTTAGGACTTGAGCCATGCTGGTCACCAGGGCCCCAAGCTTGCAGACAGTGTCCTGGGACTTTCAGGTTCCACGCTGAGCTTACTTCTCTGCTAAATCCCTTCCCATCTGTCTGTTCAGTCGGCCCTCCATATCCCTAGATTCTGCAGCCACAGACATGGCCAACCGTCGATTAAAAATATTCCAAAGCAAATAGTTGTATTGAATGTATTCTGCTTGTCATTGTTCCCTAATAATATACAATTACAGATATTCACATAGTATCTATATATCAAGTATTATAAACAATCTAAAGTTGAGTTAAAGTTCATAGGAGAACTGTATGTTATAAGCCAATACTGTGCCGTTTATATAAGGGACTTGGGTGCTGAGACTGGAACCCTGACTAGGGACAGCAATGGAATAAAGAAAAGACATACACAGAGACACACAGACAGAAAAGTTGTGGTCAGGTGGGGTGTGTGCACTTTGATGGAGCTGCTCTTACTCCCACAAGCAATGGGAAAACTCACTGTGTTTATTATGTGCAGCACAGCGGAAGGGGTTAGCTAGTCTCAGTAGGAGGTCTCTGTGGGTGAGCAGTCTCAGGTCTGAACATCTGGGAGGAGGAAGCTGCACTTGCTAGTCTTTGTACACACTGTCTAATCCTATGGACACTTACACTTGAACCAGAAGACGAAGGCTTTGACCAGTTTCCCATGGGCCAAGGCCATGCTCCTTGTCATGGCTGTATCCATGTTAGCAATACATGTTTACTCAGTACTTTACCTACTCAGGGTGTCCTCTACTTGCAACCAAGCATCTTTAGACTTGGATATCTGCAGAAAGCCCTAGGACTATTCCCCTGTGTATCAAGGAAACCACTGTATCTGCACCCCATTGGTTCTGTCTTTCTGGAGAACCCAAGCAGAGGTTCCAAAGCAAAGAAGAGCAAAAATCGCTAATATGTCTGTCCTTCACCTCTTTGACTCTGATGAGCAATCCTCAGTAGTAGGCATTTTTATCATCATCCCAGTTTACAGATGAAGAGGTGAAGGCACGGGGAGGTTCAAGTACCATGTCCAAGGCCAGTATCTACATGGTAACAGAGGCAAGATGTGGGTCCATGCTTTTTACCCTGTCAGTCTCCTGCCTCACTTAGCAGACACTCCCTTTTTCCCTTTTCCCAGCTGGGTCCTCCAAGCTCTGGCTATCATCGCATCTCAAGGGCATCTTTGCGATGGGATGCTTGGTCTCCAAAACCTTGCTACACTTACTCCCACTACATCCCGTGTGTATGTTTTGATTCTGGGTGTGATGGCTAAACCAGAGTCTATTCTATGTGTAAATAGATGTACCAAATACACTCACTGGGATTCAGGCAGGGAGAAACTTCACGCAATCAGACACTCCCATCAGTGCTATTGCAAAATAATGTGTGCTCATTTTGATGATTTTTGATGTGTTGCAAGAATCTGAACATCATCTGGGTCATCTGGATCATCAAGGATATTTAAAATATAATCTGGAAGAATGTGTGTGATGAGCACATTTTTGATATACTCTGACAATCGCGTGTCAGTGTCTATTGTGATACCCACTTAGCCAAAGTATTAAGTGAATCTGATCTTATCCTGCCATACATATGCTGGTTCTATGTGCTTATCTACTGTCTGTCTGTCTGCATGTGTTCATGAGTACGCATGAACGTGGAAGCCAGAGGTTGTTGTTATATTTCTTCCTCTGTTGCTCTCCAGCTATTTCTTTGAGACAGAGTCTCTCACTGAACCTGGAGCTCACTGACTTGGCAAGAGTGGCTAGTTAGTAAGATCCAGAGACCCACTTATCCTGCCTGCCCAGTGCTCAAGTTACAGATGCATGCCACTGCATCTGTTAAGTAGGTCCTAGGGAGAAAAGTCAGGCTCTCATGCTTGAGCAGCAGAAACTTTATCAATTATGCTCTCCCCAGCCCCTTGTTCAGGCCTTTTCTAGAACATTACAGTTACCCCATCTTTGGAGTCAAGCTTACTGTAACAAAGGAGAATCTGTTGGTGTTCATTTCTATGAAGGTCCAAACATGAGTGGTCATGGGTGGCCTATCCCAGGAAAACTTGCTGCTGAGGTTTGGTTCCATGCCCAGGACTGAGATGGACTGGACCAGAAGAGAAGTGATCACAGCCAGAGCAGATGTGACCATGGCTCAGAGTACAGCAGCATGAAAGCTGGGCTGGGAGGTTTCCATCAGCCTAACATGGTATAGCCCTGGAGACTAGCATGCCCTCCAGGCTGATACCTTTTAAGAAAGAGGTAGAAGAGCAGGGATTATTTGTTTTATTATCTGTCCCTGATGGAAAAGAAAGTGTGAGTGAATCTTTCCAAAAGGAAGCATGTGCTATTTGAGTTAAGTCTTGACCTGGAAACTGTGGCCAGCAGCAGGCCAGGCACTGGGCCAGAGAGTCGGGGACATCAAAGAATGATGGGTCCAGTCCCACTTTTGAGTAGTTGCCAGACATTTTTAATGTTTGTTGTTCTTGGCTCCCAGCAACTGGAAAAGCATGCCTCCCACACTGGGTAGGGAAAATGCAATACTCAATGACTTCAGGCTTTTGCCCTCTAGGGATTTGGTACCAGCTAGGGACACTGTGGGGATTAAGGGGCTTGCTTCTCTGGAGGGGTGGAGAACCAGCGAGTGAGACAAGAGTGGGTGGGTAGCCGGTTGCAGGAAGGAGAAGATAATTACCTTCTATGCCTGTCTCCTTCCTTTCTATGTGGGCCTTTTGCTTGCCGTGGGCTGGAAGATGAGGATGGAGCAAGAGTCTTGGTCAGGGACTCTCCCTGTCTTAAATGCTATCACATCACGCATGGGAGACGAACACACTGAGCAGATCCTACAAGGAAGGCTTTGTGATACAGAGCAGGGGATCTGTGCCTATTGGACAGTGTGGGGGTCACTGGTCCCACACTCCGTATATGTCTGAGGTTCTCTAGGGCCCCCATGCAGCACAGCCATGGTCTTCCTACCGAATGGGCACGATTCTCCTCTCTTCCCCAGAGCCTGCTGCTGTCAGGATGGTGAACACAGCCAGTTCAGCACAACATTCATTCACTTTCATGCCGTCTGTTATTGCTAACTGGTACCCACTTTTCTAGACGTGGCACAGCATGGGTGTGATTACATAAGAAATCTTTCCAGGGTCACCATGGTTCCAGGGTGAGGACTGTGTGACATCTAAGGCAGTTGTCCAGGGCACCTACCCTCAGCAGAGCTGACTCAGGCTGGGACATAGCTCAGCGATGAGCTCCTGTCTGGCATGTGTGTGTAAAAGGCCCTGGGTCCCATCCCCAAGACCACAGAAACAAACAAAGAAACACACACGCATGCACACATACATGCAAAGCCTGGCTCTTAGAACTCATCCCCTCCTAGAATTTCACTTATACTGGATTATTAAACCTTTACAAATGTCCTGTGAGGGTGCCAATGTCATCCTGGTTTATAGATGGCAAAACTAAGATGTGCGAGGGTAAATTTTTTAAGGCTAAAATTACTTTCCAAACTGCCCAGGTTGAAATTATCCATCCTCCTGATGATATCTGGGTGTCCTTGAGGTAAGGAACAGGACTGAGAAATGAATCCAGACAGCCACCCAGACTCCAAGGAATCTGTGGGGGTGGGGGTTGATGCTGAGGGACATGCCCTGCTTTTAAGGAGGTAACAAAGAATGCAAAGATATATTGTCCAGGAAGTATACTCCAGGCTCCAGTCCACTGTGACATAAGAATACCCAATTTAGAAAGAGAAATGGCCTTTCTTGGGGGGAAAGCAGAAGGGAAACATATTCTAAGTTCATTACCCAGCACTCAAATACCTAGACATTGACAGAAATAGGCAGCACTTCAGATAAACCCACCTGCTTCAGGTGGCCTCAAGCTGAGCCCACTTCTGCAGGGTTGAAAGTGGCTTTCTGCTGAACCCCTCCCAAACCCTTCCTTTTGCCGTTCTTTGAAAAGAGAAAAGAAAAGAAGACCAAAACTTCATCTGGAAGACTCAAAAGCACAAAGAGAAAAGTGATTTCTCATGAGCAGTGGAACCTAGGTAGTCTCAGCGTCTAGAATGTGTTATTCTCGTGGGCTAGGAACTGACAATAGTTTGTGAATAACTGGCGTGGGCAATCAAAGCCAAAGGGAAACAGAAAAGGATTTAATAAGGAGCCTTGAGTGACTGGGAATGTGGTTCAGTGGGTAGAGAGCTTGCCTCCCCAGAGATGTATAAAAACTGGGTGCAGTGAGGCGAGCCTATACTCCCAGCACTCGGTGTATGGAGGGAGGAGGATTAGAAATTCAAGGTCATTCCATCCTTAGCTACAAGCCAAAGGACAGTCTATACTACAAGAGACCCTATCTCAAAAAAAAAACTCTCTTTTGTTTAATTGGGAACAGATATTAAAATTTTTGTAATTAGACATTTTAGAATTTAAGACCATCTTTCAGCTGTGTGCTACCAACAGTTGGTTATAAAATGAACGAAATATTCATTTGCTATCATATTCCCAAAACAGTGAGAAGCAAAAGCTCAAGGTGATATTTGCATGCCCACATCCACAGAAGTAAGCTCTCCAAAAAGCCAGAAGGTGCAAAGAGACCATGATGGAGCAGGGCGCCCGAGGGTCCATTGGTGAATGAGTGGAGAAGCAGAGGGCCAAACACACACAGGACAGACTCTCACCCAGCCAGAGCGCCGAGTGGGCTTCTGAGACGTCCTGCAACAGGCTGAACCGTGGAAGCAGAGTGCTCAGGGAGAGCAGCTGGACACAAATGATGAAAATTGCATAACTCCACTTAGGCGGTTTCTTAGAGCCGGCAGAGTCATGAGGACAGAATCAAGGCTACTGGACAAGCCATTCATGGGTACAAGGTTGTGTTTGGGTTGATGGACAGGTTCCAAAGACACACAGTGGCTACGGTTCATAGCACTGTGAACTGTTAAAACTTAATACAGTAAATTTCCTGGTATGTATGTTTTACCATGATGAGAAATAAAAAAATAATAAAATAGCCAAGCAAAAGAACTATCTATAGGCAGGGAAGAGCACTCCCACCATCCACAGCATCAACAGAAGGAATCAGTGTGACAAGATCTGTAAAGAACTCCTAGGAAGAAATTACAAAATTCCACTTAAGCTCCCAAAGAGTTCTATAAGTGGAGAAAGAGGAGGAGACACTATGTTCCTGGTGGAAAAAAACTCAAATTTTGTAAGGATATCATTTCTCCACAAATGCATCTCTGAATATAAGGCAACCCCAGTCAAAACCCAGATATCGTTTTGGCACTAAACCAAACGACTCTACAGCCTAGCATAACTGCTAAGCACAGAATAAGCAAGAGCAGCTCTGTAAAGTAAATGGGCAAAGGAAAGGGAAGAGGGGAGAAGGAGAAGCAGGGAAAGAGGAAGAGGGGGGTCTCACTGGCATTAAAAAAACTGTTCATTCTTGGGGTACCAATCCCAGACTAAAGAGTAAAACAAAATATAGAATCCAGAAACAAATTTTAAAAATTGCCTTTAATAAAAAGCTACATCTCAAGAGATTAGCCAAAGAATGGAATTTATTTTTTAAAAAAATGGTGCTGAGGGATCTACATTTGTGTTAAAATTGTGCAGAGCAAAGTTCTACTAAAGAACATATGACTGACACCTAGGGCGGGATAATGCCAGTGTCCCAGGGGTGTGATTACACTATCATTTTGCAAAAAAATTATCATTGGAGGAAACATGGGTAAAAATGTGGGGATATAATGCCTCCCCATGTTACTTCATACAAATACGTGTCCATCTGCAATTATCTCAAATAAAAGCTTTAATTAAAATGATACAAACTATTTTAAAACATTAGACTGCTGAAATTTTAAATTAACATCTTTATTATTTTTAAAGATTTTTAAATTTTATTTTATGTAAGTGAATTTCTTGCCTGTACATGTGTATACCACATGAGCACTGTGCCTACAGAGGCTAAAAGAGAGCCTCAGATCCACTGGAACTGGAGTTTCAGATTGCTGTAAGCAGACATGTGGTTCTGGAACTTGAACCTGGCTCCTCTACAAGAGCATCCAGTGCTCTTAACCGCTGAGCCATCTCTTCAGTCCAATATTATATTTTTAAAATACTAAGTTTATTACCAGGGCAAGAAAGGATTTTTCATGACCTCCAAGTCAAAAGCTATAATGGAACAAATTGATTCTTTTGTGTGGAAATCAAACTTCTGTCTAACTACAAAACATTTATGTGAAAAAATAAAAGGCAAACACACATAGGAAAAATTATTTGCAATACATATAAAAGTCAGAATTTAAGTTGAAAGGGGTGGGAAAGCAGGGTAGACCTGGAAGGAGTGGGGGTGGATATGATCCAAACACGTTGTATGCTTGCGTGAAATTCTCAAAGAATAAATAAAATAGCATATTCTTAAAAGAAGAGCTTAAACCTTCTTAACATATGAAGGGTTCCTATAAATCAATAAAAAGGATAAATATTTTCATAGGAACTGGACTAAAGATGAAAATATACAACTCACAAAAGAAGAAACAAAACATGAGGGAAAATATAGGGAATGGAGTGGGAAATGCAGAGGCAGAAAAGGCGAAATCCAGAGGTCGGTCCAGTCGTGCACAGCAAGGGCCTGCATCTTCACTGGCGAGGCAAGGTTTGGCCTTAGATAGAGGTTCAGCGAATGCGTGTTGAATAGGTATGTGGAGATAAAGAACCCGGGCGACCTGCCAAGCTGAAGATAGAGTCGCGATGTAGTTAGGAGGAAAGTGGGGGTAGAGAGTGGTTTTTATGGGGAAGAGGGCACGTTAGGTGAAGTTATGTGGTCGAGCCTATTCTGTCAGCAGAATTAGAAATGATGTCATCGGAAGAAAATGCCCTTGTGTCGGTTACAGAGAGCCTCCACGGCAGCGCACTCAGATGATGCTCTCAGCCATTGTCTTCAGGGTCCTTTCTCTGCGTCTGCGGCTGG
>LOEQ01001029.1:595418-608275 GCA_001685075.1 Bramus lutescens | reverse complement strand
ACAGGAAGTACATTGTAAGCAACTTCCAAAACTCTAGAATTGACAGAGATGTCTTGCTGCCTGACAGTCACCCAACATTCTTCTGTACCATTGGGGCATCCATCTTCAGACTAAAGGCCCATAGATTCTGGCAGACTTTTCCATGAAGTAGGAAATTTCAAAGACAATTCTTCCTATATTGGCAGTTTGGCAATCACTTTCTTCTATGTCCTGCAGAATGTCTGGCAGTCTTTCATGAAGTAGGAACCCTGAAGGATCGTCTCACCATTAGGCAAGTTCAGCAGTCATTTCTCTTCTAGGTCCTGAATGTCCAGTTCACTCAGCGTACCACCAAATAATCCAGGCAAGAGCAGTTTCTTGTCCAAATGGTTAACAAACTCCATAAGGAGTCTCTTCGATGCCCATCATCCTCTTCAAGTAAATTGGTGCTGCCAAGAGCAGATGTGTCTCACTATCATGAAAAGTCCTAAATTCTTAAACACTTTAAATGTCATATTCTGTAGTTTTTGATAGATTTGAAGAATGCCTATCCATCTGAAATACATCTCTGTACATCTAGAAAACCTAACTAATATGACTACAAACTTGACTATTATAGATGCCTCTCTATTAACCTATATTTCTTAATTTTATGCATTACATTTTTAAATGAGCTGTACAAACACAATACGTTAGTCAAGAGGAAAAATACATATATAAAGTATAACAAAATTTACCTTAAATTTGAATTAATAAACCAAGAGCCATACCAATGCAAATCTCTACAGCATATCCCCCTTTAAATGTAAAGAAACATTTATAAACAATATTTGGGAATATGGGCATAGTTCTCCAAACTGCTTTCTGCTGTTTATTGAGAGAAGTAATTTTTTGGGGTGTTCACAGAGACCTTTCAGGAGGTCTTGGTCCATCAAATCATATTAGTCTGGAAGCAATCCACAGGTTCTCATTCCCTGTGGAAACAAAAGAAGAACCTCTTTGCCAAAGCAACATATCCTTAGACCTAGATTCTGAAGTCAAGATATCTTTAAAATATTTATGTTGGTTATTTAGCTCCTTCACAGTGAAAAGATTCAAAGAAAACACAATAATATACATAATTCAGACTCTTCTGTATATAGTCCATATTTACGTGGCTTGTTTTTATTACTCTATTACTTTTTCTACAGCAGGAGTCCATGTCCCCTAGAACTCCCTTAGGTGCCAGGTGGACATGACAGCCTGCCTGTAATTCCAGAGCTCTGAAGGCAGTGACAGAGGTCCCACCCCAACCCCTGAGTAATCTGGCTACCAGACTAACCATATCAACAGGCTCTGAATCCAATTGAGAGACCCTGCCTCAATGAATAAGGTGGAGAGTAGTGGAGGAAGACTCACAATGTAATCTTGGATCTCCATATGCACACACACGTGCACAAACATGTGCATGCACATGTACCCACACACATGCAAACATGCATACACATGTGCACATACCACACATACACATAGGCACATACTACACATACATGCACACACACACACTTGTCTGAGCCCTGAGCTCCAAAATAACTAATGACCTTTGCCCTCCCTCTCACCCACTCTCACTGTGCTACCCCTGCATGCTCTCCATATATATACAAAACCTTTGGGTTGGAGGTGAGATGAAAGGCCAGCTTTCAGGATGTTAACCCATGGTCTTCTCTGATTCTCAGTTCTCTGCATAAAACACAACATGAAGTTTCGATTCCTGTCTCTGCCCATTGATAGCCGTGGTAGCAGGTTTCGTAAACTTCAGTAATCTGACTGTACTATTATCATTGTCATTAACAAAAAGCCACTTTATAATTTATAGTGTCACTTACTACGGCCTAAAAGAATGTCTCGATAGTGCACAATGTCAAGAGGTCTACTGGTCTGGGCTGCAGAATCCCACTAGGACTTCTGACCTCAGCATCATCCCTGCATTCTGCTTTTCCTGGGCCCATGTGCATACTTTTCCTGTCTCAGTCATTCTGTCTCAGGTCTCTCCATCTCCGTCCCCACCCCTTTCTTACCAATCCTCTCATCCCAAATGAGATGTAAACATTAAATCCTCCAGAGGTGGCCTAGCCCTACCCACTGCCATAGCATCCTCTCCCCTTACACCTACAGGAGGCCTGTTGGTTTCCTCCTACGTAAGATAAGACGCAGACTGTCAATGCAGAGATGTTGCTTGGCCCAGAGCCTAGAGCATGGTAGTCACAGAGTCACCCTTTTATTTCAAGGATTTTCTCTGGGTTCCTGCACTTCAGTATGAGCTTTAGGGCCAGGAGTCACAGCATCAGTGCTATGGTTTGCATAGGTGTCCCCAAAAAAACCTCTTCAGGTTTGGTAACTGGTCTGTCATATTAGTGGCAGGCAGGTAAGTCTTAAAGGTTCCTAGTGGGAGGAAGTTAGGTCACTGGGTGCATGTTCTTAAAGGAGATACTGGGACCCCACCCCTCGGTGTTTGCTGGCCACTGTGACATAAGCAGTTTCCTCTACTCCATGCTTCCTCCAAAATACAGTGCTTGACCATACCACAGACCCCCAAGCAGCAGGCCAGCCAGTCACATCAACTGAGACCTCCAAGACTGTGAGCGAAATCACCCTCTCCTTCTCCAGACTCACTGGGGTGCGCTGCCATAGCAACAGAAGGCTAACAGCTTGGAGAAGAAGCAAGGGAGTGAGACAGACACAAAAGGACAGACAAAGAAGCGATGAGCTGCTTCAGTTGCCAGAAACATTCTAACGTCATTTCTGCGGGGCTCATCTCCCTTCTTCCTTCCACAGATGGACCAGCAGGTGCATACGGGTGTGTGAGGTTGTTTGCATCACTAAAATAAAAGAGACGATGGCTTGGCCTACCCCGTCGGTTAGCGATGGGGACAGTGTACTACATGTGTCCATACACTACAGCATTTACCCTCACTGCCATCCCAGGAGGAAGGGAGAGTTAGTTACCTGTATCTGGCCGGAGAGGACAGAGGCCCTGTGGGCTTGGGTAACTTCCCCTCAGCCACTCTCCTCTGGTGGCAGAGCAGGGAATCTAATGCAGTGCTGCCTAACGTTTAACTGTTCTTGAACTTTTTCCTGTCTCATAGAGTAGGCAGTGGGGAAGAAGCCTAGACACTGTAAGGACTCCAACAAACAACACCTGGGTACATCTGCAAACAGCCCTCCTTCCCTCTCAGCCTTCGTACTGAAAACCAAGATGTCCCCATGCCTGTGTACTTGTGTCCAACCACCAAAGGGCCTGCAACCATCCTCCTCACTAAGCAGCCAACACTGCTCTGGTGTCCTGGATGCCGGATGCCGCACACTTCCTTCTTTAACTGCTCAAAGCAACCAGACTTGTTTGCTTCATGAGATAGAGTCCCACTGCACAGGTCAGGCTGGTCCAGACCTCGTTATCTTCCCGTGGCCTCCTGAATGTTGGCATTACAAGGTGTGCCACCACACTAGGCTCAAAGGAACTTCCAAAGGAACCTATTCTTATTCTCATTTTTACAGGTGAAAACCAGACCCAGAGAGGCCCAAGGGTCCCATAGTCGTGAGATGCTGCTCATGTGACCATTCCTTCAGGTCCCTTTGCATAGTCAAGGGAACTGCTATCCTGAGTCCCGCCTGAGTCGTGGCTCCAGGTGATGGCAGCAGCATCTGCACTTAGACATTTGTGACAGTTTACTCTTGCTACACAGCAAACATCCCCAAGCCTCAAAGGCAACAACCACATGCTTCAGTGATAACACTGAAGGGCTGAGGACCTGCTGGTGCAGATTGGACCCAACTGGAAGAAGGTGGAGCCATAAAAGTCACACGGCCATAGGAGGGGCCACAGGAAGAGTGACACCTCAGGGTCATCCTCTCCTCTTCCTAACACCGGGCAGCATGTGACACATGTGACCACAGTTCCAGTGATATCACAGTGGCTGATTTCCTCTTCTCCCCCGCCCCAATCAGGACAAACTATTACTGCTTTTGATAAACACACTGCAGAGGGTGTGAAAAAAAAATGTTAGCTGTATTTTTCTTTCTTTCATTGCTCTGGTGATACCGTTAATGATAATATAATTTGCCATTGTCTGGGCCTTGAAAGAGAAAAGGCGTTCATTATCTCTCTGATCTCCACATCAACCCGGGGGTGACATATAATTAATTACCTCGACGGTAATAATGGAGCCAGCGCCACTTTGACTCCTGCCCTGCTCCCACACTAACATGACTGGCTCGCTCACTGTCGACTCATCTCTCAATGATGAGTTAGAGCAATGAGGTCAGGACCTGCTTGGGAATCCCAGGGGACCTGTTTTCTTGCTGTGTGACCTGGGCAACTTACCTAGCCTCTCTGGTTTTGTTTCCTAAATCTGCTCTTACAAATGATCCCCATCAGAGTGGTTTACAATAGAAACACGGTCTCCCTTAGTTCGGAAACCGGAAGCCCTCTTTAAAGATGCCCGTAGTGTTGGGATAAGGGGTCATTTTGCCCCCACGATAATTCCATATTAACCCACCCAGCTGAACAAATAAAGTCTATAATGCCCCTATTTTCAAATAAGGTCACATTCTGACATTCATTGGTGGGGGGGAGACCGCATGTATTTACAGGTATATGGGTGCACGTGAGGGTCTGCACACATGTGTGTGCACATGATGATGAAGGTCAGAGGTCATGCTTGGGTTTCTTTCTCTATCACTACCCATCTTATTTTTTGAGACAGGGTCTCTCACTGGCTTGGAGCCAGCAAGCCTCAGGGTCCTCCCCAGCAGGGATTACAGGTGTGTGGTGCCAAGCTTGGCTTCAGTTTATGCGGGTTTCGGGGTTATGAGATTTGGGTCCTCCTCCCTCCCTGTATATCCAGCACTGTACTGACTGAGCCACTTCCCTTCATCTCCCCACCCAGTACCCTCTCTGAGCCTTGCCTTTTGCCTTTTCTTTTCCAACTGTACCGCCACAGGCTGGCTCTCCATAACACTGTTATGTGGAAAGCTCATCGCGGAGCCTGGCTCCATGGAGCCACTCATCAATCAGAGGCCATTGTTGTCAATGCCACCACTGTGGCCCCACTTTACATTTGAGGCCCCCGAGGCAGCACTGACCATCGCCCCCCAATGTTAGGAATGAGTTTTCTACTTCTTAAGCCGGAGAACTGTGCACGCAATAAAGGCTCAATAAAGGTGTTACGAAAACTGGATGAAACTCAGAGGCACACACCAGCCTCTGGCCCTGTGGTCACTCCCTAAGGACCCTTGGAGGTCCCAAAGACCATCTGCCATGCTGTGAGTCTCATGCCTTGTTATGACTCCAAGTGACTAAAAAGCAGTTTAAAACTGGATACAAAGAAAGAAAACCCTGGAAGTTTGTATCTATTTATTTGTTTCTTTTCTGACCGTGTTGGGGATTGAACCCAGAGCCTCACACATGCCAGGCAAGGGCTCTCTCACTGACCTACAGCCCTTCTGCTTGTTCTTGCTATAGTACCCCTGCATGTAAACATATAATAGCACCGAATATAGTACCAGTCTCAAGCCTCAAAGGAAACAACAGCAATAAGCTGACGAAAGGGTCTGTGGCTGGGGAGTGGCTAGGGCAGACTAGGTTCAGCTGAAGATAGCATTTGCTTGACTTGGGTGGAGCCAGGCCTGGGCACCACTGTTCTGCCTCAGTGCGGGCCCACAGACACACCTGAATTGGGGCCTTCCCTGTGCCTGCCGCTAGCAGTATTCCATAGATGACTCAGTTCCCACCGCCTGGAATCCGTTAGGCAGCTGGTGTTTCAGCTGTTAAAATACCACAGGGACTTGCTGCTTGCTGAGGTTCCCCAGGGAGGTTAATCTGTCAAGAAGGCTTTGCCAAGACAACCAGAGTGGCACGTTTTGACATTTGGGGAACGCTCCTGTTTACACATCACACCTAATCCTATCCCCACGAGGACTTCCCTGAGCACACAGATGATGTCTTCTGAGGGTTGGAGGCAGTCAGTGGGGACACAGTAATGTGCTGGTGGGTGGTTCTGATGGCCTGGTGTGGCAAAGCCCAGGCAGAGCCCAGCCTGGGTTGGGATAAGGCAAAGCCGTTCAGATGGCGGCTGCTTAGCTCCTGTCCCAGGATATACTCAAGACCCTTTGGGGCTTTATCCCATTTTCAAGGAAGCCCGTTGCATTTCCTTCACAGATGAGCCACAAACCTCATGGGTTCCAGGGAACAGACAGGAACACAGCCTCAGAAAGAGAATGGGAACCCCCAACTGTCTCCATAAGCCATGAATAGAAAAGTCTTACGATATGAGGAGAGGGCTGTGCAGGTGCAGAAGCTAGACATGGCCCGTGAAAGGAGGGGAGGGAAGAGACCTTAAAGGAGGTGCAAGGAGGATAGTAAAATATATAGTGATTTAAAAGTAGAGAGGGATAATAAAGGTTTTAGTGGGGATGGGAGCAAGAAAACGGGGGAGGAAGAGATTGGGAGAAGGCTAACCAAAGTTAAGGATTTACATGGAAAGCCATTTGGAAACTTACTAAACTGTAAGCTAATTTAGTAATTAATTTATAACATAAAGAACAGCAAGATGTCTTAATGGGTGAGAGCATTAGCCTGAGGGCTTGAGTATTATCCCCGGAGCCCATGGTGGAAAGAGAGGACCATCTCCAGAGGGTTGCCCTCTGACCTTCATATGTGCACTGCGGCACACATGTACACACATGGTAGACTGCCCATGCTCTACTGAACGGCCCCACACTCATGTGCATGAGGAAACTTCTAATTGAACTCAGTGGCTTAATTCATAAAATTAAGGGAGCATAATGGTGCAAGAGCAACACGCTGGGGTAAATTCCAGGAGGGAGAGGAGATGGTATGCGGTAGATATAGGACCAAGGCACACTGCATACATGTATGAAATTTTCAACACGTTGGGGTAAATTCCAGGAGGGAGAGGAGATGGTGTGTGGTAGATATGACCAAGACACACTGCATACATGTATGAAATTGTCAACATGTTGGGGTAAATTCCAAGAAGGAGAAGAGATGGTGTGTGGTAGATATGACCAAGACACATTACATACATGTATGAAATTGTCAACACATTGGGGTAAATTCCAGGAGGGAGAGGAGATGGTATGCGGTAGATATGTGACCAAGACACACTGCATACATGTATGAAATTGTCAACATGTTGGAGTAAATTCCAAGAAGGAGAAGAGAAGGTGTGCGGTAGATATGACCAAGACACATTGCATACATGCATGAAATTGTTAAAAAAGAGGACAAGGGGAGGGGCACAGCCTTCCTGAGTGATCAGGTGACAAGCAGCATTGATGAAGATCTTGAAAGTTGAGTAGGAATTAAGAATTAAAGGGAGAATTAGACATACAAATAAAAGCAATGAGGTGGGACTCCCCAAATAGGTATAAAGAAACAAGAATTGCTCAAATTTGGCAGAAAAGCAAGAATTATGGGAAAAGCAAATAGGTAATTATTACATATTTAGATATGTAATACATGGGCTGGAGAGATGGTTCAGAGGTTAAGAGCATCAACTGCTCTTCAAGAGGACCTGGGTTCAATTCCCAGCACCCACATAGCAGCTTACACTGTCTGTAACTCCAGTTCCAGGGAATCCAATACCCTCACACAGACAAATACATAAAATAAAATAAATAGATATGTAATATATATTTAGATTTATGTAAAAATTAATGTATATATACATATACAGATTACATCATTATCACCATCACTGTCATCATCATCACCATCATCATCATCATCATTATCACCACCATCACCGTCATCATCATCACCATCATCACTGTCATCATCATCATCATCACCACCATCACCATCATCATCATCACCACCATCATCATCATCATCACCACCATCACCATCATCATCATCACTGCCATTATCATCACTGCCATCACCATCATCACCACCACTGCCATCATCACCACCATCACCATCATCATCTGTTGTAGGAGTCCATTTGCTCATTTCCTGGCCACCAGACTCACAAAATAACCACACAGAAACTGTATTAATTGAATCACTGCTTGGCCTATTAGCTCTAGCTTCTTATTAGCTAACTCTTACATCTAAATTGAACCCATTCCCATTAATCTGCATATCACCATGAGGCCATGATTTACTGGGTAATGTCCCAGTGTCTGTCTCCAGCAGGACTACATGGCTTCTCAGTGACTCCTCCTTCTTTCTCCCAGCATTCAGTTTAGTTTTCCTCACCAACCTGTGTTCTGCCCTGCTACAGGTCCAAAGCAGTTTCTTTATTGATCAATGGTAATCACAGCATACAGTGGGGAATCCCACATCAATCATCATTATCACCACCATCACCACCACCATCACCATCACCACCACCACCATCATCACCACCATCACCACCATCACCATCACCATCACCACCATCACCCCCATCACCATCACCACCATCACCCCATCACCACCATCACCACCATCACCCCATCACCCCATCACCACCATCACCACCATCACCCCCATCACCACCATCACCACCATCACCCCCATCACCTCATCACCACCATCACCACCATCACCCCCATCACCACTATCACCACCATCACCATCACCCCCATCACCACCATCACCACCATCACCATCATCACCACCACCCTCATCATTCCCCTGAGCTGTTAATCCATGAGTACTCATGGAGTATAGGATGCTCATCAGAGGTTTTGTCAAGTGATAATGACCCACTTGGCTGTGGCTAGAAACACCTCTACCCCAAGACACCTTTGTGCCAAACCACCCAGACCCAGGATCCCTTTAATATGCTCTCTCCTATTTCTTCCTCATGGCATCTGAAAGACAACAAGGGCCACTCATGGTTTCCAGAGTGAAGCTCTGAGAGTGACGAGTAGGAGAAGCCAGGTGCTCCCAACAGACTCACAGGCCATGTCAGTCATCCTTAATAATTCCATCCATTTTTGAGATAGGGCCTCACTATGTAGCTCTGGCTGTCCTGGAACTCTCAAGGATTGTCTGGAACACACAGAAATCTGCCTGCCTCCGCTTCCCACATACTGGGACTAAATGCATGCAACACCACCCCTGACTTTCAACAGCTGTTTTTACTGAGGGGATCCTATGCCAGAGAGGACATGACACCCGAGCCAGTGACTGAAGCATACCAGTATTGTCCTGAGAGAATGAAAGGGTTCCCAGAAGTGAGCCTGCCCTGAAGAGCCAGAGGTTCCAGGCTGAGGAGCCACCTATACCGAAGCACAGTCATGGGGCATGGCCAGAGCATAGAATACTGAGGGACAAGGATGTGTTCTCAGGAGCTTAGCCATTCAGCACTCTGTCCAGAGGCTGGTCCAAAAGATACTCTATAAACTCTGAGGGACCGGTGAATGGATGGACACTGAGGGATGGGTGATGGGCACTGAGGGATGAGTGATGGACACTCAGGGACGGGTGGATGGACACTGAGGAGTGGGTGAATGGGCACTGACTCAGTATAGTTCCGGAGTGTTCTAAGCTGACTTGGCTTTGAGCTCCAGCCTCAGCTTTCCTTCACCCCACCTTGAGCCACGTCATTTCCCACGCAGGATTTCTGACCATCTCCAGTACTAAGAATGGTCACATGTTTGGGAGACTGCTTCAGAAGTCCAGTCTGCTCCAAAATACCTCCCCCAGGCAGACCCAAGCCCTGGCTCAAGAATCCACTGTGTGGAGATGGAACCTTTTCCTCCTACCTGCTCTGCCCCCGCAGCTGCCCAGCCCCTGCATCCTCTGATGCCCCAGTGTTCAAGTGGAGCCATAGATGTCTGAGGGACAGTCGGAGGAGAAGCAGAAGTATTGTTCTCGGAGGGTCACCCATGACTGTCTTGAGAGCAAAACCAGCCCTCCTGCCGACACACACTCTACATAGGTGACCTTTCCTTAGGAACCAAGTGTTGGGGGGAAATGTTCCCCCAATCTCTTGACTGACTTCAGTTGGCCAAAGTCCCTGCTCCTTCAAAAATTCCATTAAGTTCTGTCTGTAGAGTCCACTGGAGACCTCCACGTGGCCTGTCCTCTGACGTTATGACGTGCGAATGACCTCTCGTGATCCCTACCAGCCCCTCCCTCGAGGGTCAGCCTCCCAGGCCTCTCCCTGCCAGGGCCACAACAAAGTGTCTTGGCTGGGATCCACAGAAATCTCCAGCAGCTGCTTTGGGTGGTTTCCACTTGTGCCTGACAAGTGACAGGTGTACAGGAAATCAGCAGCTGTCATCTCCCACTGTCACCATGAGCTGCCACATATGGTCAGGGCAGTGAGAACGAGGGAGCAGGCTCTTTGTCGCTCTGAGTCCCTGACTTGAGTTCCCACCAGCAGCTCTCGTGCACAGTCTGACACACACTGGTCTGTAATGGGAACCTACATTAGGGAACAAGACACCAGCCCCCTTTCTTAAGGGAACCCAAGTATCTAAGGGTGAGTCTCCTTGAGTCTCACTCATGGAACAGCAGATAGGGCAAGGAATCCAGAACTTTCTATTTACTTTCTATTTCTGTGTGTACCCTTCTCTTTCCTTTTGGGTGTTTTGGTGTGTGTGTGTGGTGTATGAGCACGTGTGTAAGGGTGTTCACACCTGTGTGTATGTGTACAGAGCTGAGAGAAGAACATTAGCTAGCCTGTCGTTCATACCTAATTCCTCTGAGGCAAGGTTTCTCACTGTACCTGGAGCTAGGCTGCTATCCAGCAAGATCTAGCCATCCTCCTATCTCCAGCCAACATCCACAGATTCTGGTTGTGAATGTTCCAAAATACTAAATAAACAGAGGTTTGGGATCTCAGGCTCCACCCCAACAGGGAGAACAGGACTTTGTGGAATGTTTCCTTACTGATGGAAGGTTGACTCTATAAGGTGGTGACATTGCTTGATTCTCCCATGCCTACAACAGTGCTTGGCATGGAGGAAGCTTCCGATACACACGTGTTAAATGTCAATCTTTTTAAAAGCCCAAAAGCAAGTCTCTAAAGAATACTGGTGCATCTTCGGGAATCCCCAAGCATTGCAATGGAACACATATGCCTGAATAACCCACTGGTGGATTAAAGAAGCTGCCACAGGGGTATGTCTTAAAGGTGGGAAGGAGAGAAATATCTTACAGCAGGCGTTTTAAAGCAGTGGTCCTTGGTCATAGGATTATAACGAGGCATCTGCCTAAGACTGGGCAGACAGGTGTTGGGCGGCTGCGCTTACACAAGTATTCCTTGAGTGGGGCTGAGCTGGCCTCCATGCTGGCTTGTGGCTCTGGCAGAGTCCTTTGCCATGGCGACTGTCTATCAGGCCACCATGCCTAAGGTGCCTCCTGTATTTACCTTCCTTTAGGTTAAAGATGGCACAAGGATTCAGTTTTGTATCTGATTAACTTTCAAGTTCCTTTCCCTTTTCGTACAGTGAGACAGGGTTGTCGATAAATGGCTTTCAAAATACAGGTAGCTGTAGCATGGAGGAGCTATTTACGGTAATATGATACTTCAGTTAGAAGCAGAAAATCGGGCCGAAGAGATGGGTCAGTGGGTAAAGTGCTTCCCGCACAAGCATGAGGACCTGGGTTTGAACTCTGGTATCCACGAAAAAGAATCCAGGCATGGCAGTGGCACCTGTAACCGTGGTGCTGGGGAGCTGAGGACAGGAAGGTCCCTGGGGCTTCCTAGCAGCAGCCTGGCTCAATCAGTGAGCTACGAGGTCAAGGAGCCCTACCTCAAAAAAAGCAAGGTGGAGCAGCGACTGGGAAACAACACAAAACGTGCTGACCTTTGACCTAGAAAACACACCAGAGAGAGCGACCGGATGTTAGTGGATGCCTGTCAGTCTCTCTACACTGAGGCAGTCAGACTGTGCGTGTAAGGCTACCCCGGGGTGTGTAATGAGGTCTATCCCAAAAAGGAAAAACAGAGAGAGGGTTATGCCACCATACAGTGGGGTTGCAATAGTTGTTTATTATACAACTGGAAGGAAAACGCTTCAAGGAACACATCAAATTGACTCCAGTGATCTCAGCGTGGTAGAGCAAGGGCTGGCTTGTGTTCTTTCGTTTCTTTTTTTCTCTACATTTAAATTTACTTTAGTGGACCTGAGGGGCTGATGGTGTGAAAACTAAAGGTTTTTGACAAACAGAGTGAAGAGAATGAAATATACTGTCTCTTCTGAGGTGTCTCCTAGCCCATTGGAGGCCATGGGGTGCACAAAACTATCTGCAAGAAGCAAGATACCCCATCCTTCCATAAACAAACAGGGAGGCCACACCAGATACCCGAGTTGGGGTTTCCAGAGACAATGAGGATGAGGGGATACAGTGATGACAGATTTGGGGTAGTTTGACCTGTCCAGCGTTAGTGGTCACAGCCAGGAAGAGCCTGAACCAGGACTGAAGGGTGAGGAAGGGGGCCAACTCCAGAAAGCAGAGTCCAAATACAGGGTCTGAGCATAAGAGGGGACAAATACCAGGTGTCCTAGCTAGAGTTTTGTGGTGATATTTTGTTTGTGATCTAACAAATAAGGCTTGCCTAAAGATCAGAGTGCAGAGTTAAGCCATTAATTAGCCATAGAGGCCTGGCAGTGATGGCACACTTTTAATCCCAGCACTGGGGAAGCAAAGGCAGACAGAAGGATCTCTACAAGTTCAAGGCCACCCTGGGCTACACAAGATTGATCTGTCTAAGACATAAACAGAGCCAGGCGTGGTGGCTCACACCTTTAATCCCAGCACTAGAAAGGTGAAGACAGGAAGGGATATGTCTGGGCAGAGAGGGGAATATAAGGACAGAGGAGGGCCAGAGAGATGGCTCAGAGGTTAAGAGCACTGGCTGCTCTTCCAGAGG
>LOEQ01001029.1:567625-579390 GCA_001685075.1 Bramus lutescens | reverse complement strand
GCGGGGGGGGGGAACAGATTGTTGTATTGCTAGTGCAGAGCTGTTCTTTCTGTAGGTAATTATCGTGATTGTTTAGGGCCATGGCTCTCAACTTTCCTAGTGCTGCAACCCTTAATGCAGTTCCTCATGTTGTGATGACCCCCAACCATAAAACTATTTTGTTCCTACATCATATCTTTAATTTTGCTACTGTTTGAATCGTAATGTAAACCTCTGCTATGCAGAACAGCCAGTGTGTGACCCATCACGAGCCACTGCTTTAGTGGTGTACAAATAACCGAGTAGGGCACAGAAACGGCTCAGTGATAAAGGTTCCTGCTGCACAAGCCTGGCAGCCTGAGTTTGGTCATCAGAACCCGTGTGAAGGTAGAAGAAGGGATGGCCTCTGCAAAGCTGTTCTCTCCTCCACATGTGGTTGGTGGCACATGCTCCACACACACAACACACACAGTTTAAATGTGAAAAAAAAATAACCAAGTAAAAGGTATTTGCTAACATTATCCTGACTTTCAGGAGAGTTCAAAGTAGTCACAGTATGTAGTTAGATTGGGAGAGCAGAGCACCAGACAGCTGCTGGGGTAGTTAGGTGTCTGTCCGTTAGGGCGAGGGTTCTTAGCAGCATTTACATGGCTTTCTCCCTTGTTCTACTCTTTTTTTCTAAAACAGGTAAAACATTACTGGCCAAAGCCGTAGCTAACCAAACCTCAGCCACTTTCTTGAGAGTGGTTGGCTCAGAGCTTATTCAGAAGTACCTAGGCGACGGGCCCAAGCTCGTTCGGGAGCTGTTCCGAGTTGCTGAAGAACATGCACCATCCATTGTGTTTATTGATGAAATTGATGCCATTGGGACCAAAAGGTAAACTTGTCCTTGAACTGTTGTATGAGATGAACAGTGCTAGGCCTTCCTGTCTAGCAAGTCCTTACTGTGCGTGGCCCTCTGTATACTTTGCTCTCTGACCTCTATAGGCCTAAACACCCACCCAGGCAGTGTCTGGAAACCATCGTGTCGTAGCACTTGGATGGAGCCAGTGCCATTCTGACTCCTGGGACTTGCTATAATGATGGTAGTCTCTGCCCTCCAGTTAGTAGGTTGGGCCAACAAGGAGACAGGAAAAATGGTGGCGGTTGAGGCACAGAGTTGCTGTGCAGATACGTGATCTGTAATAGTTGAAAAGTATCTTCATCTGTGCTGCTGCAAACAAAACACCACGCCTGGGGGGGCTAAAAAGGCAAAAGCTTGTTTCCCCTCTCTCTTTTCTGGGCCATGATGTCTAAAACCAGGATCTAGCGTCAGTGTCTGCTCAGGGCTGCTTCTGTCCGGGATCATGCTTGCCCTCAGTCTTTCAACATTCAACAGAAGAGCAGAGAAAAAGGGCCTGTGCCGGCTCCCGCCAGCCCTTTTAGAAGGCATTAATCACTCATCCATTGCAGTGGCCATTGTTAGATGTAAACTTTAGAGGCAAGTCCTGACCAAAGCATGGGCACTGATACTGTTTTGCCAGAGTGATAGGGAGTGGCCTTCGGGCCGAGAAAAGAACATTGAGTTCCATGCTGCATGTTTACTGTACCTGTTCTTGTAACAGAATGGCTGGGTCTTCAATTCTCTTTTTTCCAAAGATATGATTCAAACTCTGGAGGTGAGAGAGAAATTCAGCGAACAATGTTGGAGCTGCTGAACCAGCTGGATGGATTTGATTCGAGGGGAGATGTAAAAGTTATCATGGCCACAAACCGAATAGAAACTTTGGATCCAGCACTTATCAGACCAGGTCAAATTTTGCTGTTTTTTTTTTTCCTTGTGGAAAATTAATGGGTTTGTGATTGAAATGTGCTGGGGGGGTTGTTATACCATGGTACACCATAATTTACTAAAAACACGTCTCCTTGATTGGAGAGATGGCCTAATCAGAAAAATGCCTGCCTGTTAGCAGGAGGGCCTGAATTTGGTCTGCAGAATCCACATATAAAGGTGGGTGGGTGGTTTGCAACTTTGACCCCCACACTGGGGATAGTGGGCTCACTGGCCAGCCTCCTTGCCTAGCAAACTGCTTTTGGCAAGCTCCAGGTGAGAGCCCCTAATCTCAGAAAACAAGGTGATAGGTGCCCGAAGTTGTCCTTTCCACACGCACACACGTGAGTTCAATTCTGTCTCCTGGAGATCCTGGCTGTGAGGGTGATGCTCTGCAGCTTGGCCCTTCGCAGTCTAGTTTTGTACTGTTAGTTTTTTCCTTCCCATACTCAGAAGAATTTCTAGCCTCAAGCACTTGCTTTCATCCCTAAAGAGTCCTAGGCCATGGTTTATTCTTTATGTTCAGGTGGCACTGGAAGCCATATATGCTGTTAGCATTTGTAATGTTCCTAAAGGAGGTCACTAATGCCATTCGAGATGTCCCTATGTTTATTCCTGAAGGTATCAAATCAGGGGGTTCAAGTGGGGTGAATTCAGATACAGATGTTCACGAAGCATATGAGTAAATGTTGGGGTATCACTCCCACATCATCGCCTGACACCTGTGGGGGTGGTCTAAGGCCTGATGGGAGCCAAGTCTGGGTCTGGATGGAAGCGGCTGAAAGCTCTGTACCTGCAGGCCGCATTGACAGGAAGATTGAGTTCCCCCTGCCTGACGAGAAGACCAAGAAGCGGATCTTTCAGATTCACACAAGCAGGATGACACTGGCTGATGACGTAACCTTGGATGACTTGATCATGGCAAAGGATGATCTCTCTGGGGCCGACATTAAGGTGAGTACCTGGGTGGGCTTGCCTCTAGGAATTGGCCTGTTAGGAAACACTGCAAACTTTAGGGGTGGCAGTTAGGCCAGTGTGTGGATGCCTAGCTTTTACTATCACAGTCATTTGTGGGTTTAATACTGCATCCAAATGGAAGATCTGCTTTTTATTAGAAGCCATTTAATACATTACTCCATGAAGTAAATGACCCCGCCCCTGTGAACCCACAAGGATCAGTCACTACCATTAAGCTTACCACCCATTGTACCAGGCCTGAGTGACCTGATCTTTTAAGTAAAACTTCTCCTTTAGTCCTGTTAGGGAAGTGCATGCTGGGAAAGTTCACTGCAGAGGGTCCCCCACATTGTGTTCTTACTCCCACCTTGTTTTGATGGACTGCTTGATTTTACCTATTGATTTTGTTGTAAATATGAGTTAATAACGGTTTTCCTGCTGCCCAGTCATTCTGTCAAAGCCTGTGAGCAATGAATGTGGGGCAGAGTGGGCTCCTCTGTGGGTGCCTTGGTTAGGTAGAGGAAGCACACAGGATGCTTTTCTGGGCCAGTGCCTGCACCAAGGGCATTAGCGTCAGTCCTGCAGAAGTAGGGTAAATAGCTTAGTTTAGTGGGTTTTTTTTCTTAAAAAATGCTTTTTAATTGTACTACATGAACTTTTCTTAAAATTTTTCAAGCATTCAGAAAAGTTGTGACACTAGTTTGTGATGCCTACATGCCCGCCACCTAAATTTAAATGGCTGACCTTTCCTATCCTTATACACAGCCACTTTTTGGTTGAACCATGTAAAGTAAATAATCTATCTGATGGCCATTTCCACTACTTTCAGTGCCAGGATTGTGGAGTTCTCGTTTGCTAGTTTGTTTGTTTAGGAATTGGTGTTTTGTTTTGCTTTTTAAATTTTAATTATGTAGGGGAAGAATATGCACAGGAGCATAGGTACCTGCAGAGGCTACAAAGGGCATCAGAGTATAGTGAGCTGGAGTTACAGACAGTCGTGGGCCCAGAGTGGGTACCAAACTCAGTCCTCTGCAAGAGCAGCATGTACTCTTAACTCCTGAGCCATCTATCTTCCCAGTGCCCGGGATTGTATTTTAATGCATGCGTTACAAGGGCTCTTGTTTGACTTTTGGGCAAGAAAACACATTAGGATGATTACTATTCACCAACATATCTAATGGGAATGTGTTTCGACTGTAAGTAAATGAAATAGACACACACGCTACTTCCTGCCTTTGGCGTATCACTTTCTCCACCTCCTAGAAGTACCTTTAATGAAAGTGAAGCTACAGAGAATTTACCAAACCACACAGCTGTCAGAACCTGAGCCACAGTTCAGAATCCCAGATCCCTGGGCCAGTTGACTCCCTTAAAATCTTCCCATCTTGGATTCTTTCAGAAATTATGATGCATAAGACATTTTAAAAAATAACCTGTTCCCAAATGAGCAACTTTAGTTTAGTCTGTCTTAGACTTTATTTCAAAATATCTCTGAATTCCAAAAGATAAAAATAAGCGTTTCAGGCTGAACATACTATACTGTTCTTTTTTGACTTAGTTTAGTTTGGTTTGTTTTTTTGAGACAGGGTTTCTCTGTGTAGCCCTGGTTATCCTGGAACTGTAGATCAGACTGACCTGGGATTAAGGCCTTGCATGCCCCACCATGCCTGGCTCATACTCTCCTTTCTTTCAGGCAATCTGTACAGAAGCTGGCCTAATGGCCCTGCGGGAACGCAGAATGAAAGTTACAAATGAAGACTTCAAAAAATCTAAAGAAAACGTTCTTTATAAAAAACAAGAAGGCACCCCTGAGGGGCTATATCTCTAGTGACCCACAGTTCCTTCAGGGAAGTTAGTGAGTTCCCCATACCCCCAGGAGGATGAGAAGCTGCCCAAGGAATCCATTTCCTAGTGAGTTTGCTAGTAGACAGCCTGTCTTGAAGGATCCTGTGCAGGGTGCCCACCAGGCATCTCCATCTGTGGTCATTGTGTTGTGCTCTCTGCTCCCAATAAAGGGTTGTCTGGTTTGCTTTCTACTGCTATGCCAAAGACCATGACCAAAACAACCTGGGGGTGGGGGCAGGAGTTTATTTCATCTCAAGCTTACAGTCCAGATGGCAAGTCAGGAACCTGGAGACAGGAACTGAAGCAAGCCCTGGAGGAGGCTGCTCCCTGGCTCAGTCTGCTTGCTTCTACACCCAGGACCACCTGCCTAGGGATGGCACCACTCATTGTGGGCTGGGCCCTCCCACATAAATTGTGAAGAAAATGCCCAATAGGGTTGGCTTGTAGTCCAGTCTGATGGAGGAGAGGCATTTCCTTGGTTGAAGTTGTGTCTTCCGAATGATTCTAGCATCTGTCAGGTTGACAGAAGTCGTCAGCATCAGCAACGCTTCACAGCTGTCTGGCTGCACACCTGTAGCTCCTTGCAGCAGAGGGAGGATCCTGCACTAGGGAAGCTTATTGGCAACCACAGCCCTGCCCCCCACTTCATGTCTCCAAATCCAGTGCCCCGGACAGAGCCAGGGGACCAGTACTCTTTGACTAGTAAAGGCTATGTTAATGTGGCTGTGTTTTCAGAGACCACTTTGCTCTGTGGACTGCAGGGCTCCACAGTGGGCAATACATGTTCCCACGAGGCTGAGGAGCCCTAAAAGAAATAATCAGTGAATAATCTTAGCCCATTGGTGCCTGCCTTTGATCCGGGTTCAGAAACCTCAGCATGTTGTATTTTCTTTCTTAATAGGTGGTTCCTCAAAGCCATCAGGTGGCGGGTGCCCTGTGCAGAGAAGGCATATTCCTTTTCTGTAGCCACCATGCCTTAGTTTAAACAATACAAATTATCTCAGTTTACAGGTCAGAAGACCACTCAGGAAGCTAGAACCTTGGTATCCACTGCACTCCTTGCTGGAAGCTCAAGCGGTGAACCAGTTTCCTTAAGGTCCAGGTTGGCAGAATTCAGCTCCTTGTAGCTACAGGGCAGAGGCCAGCACTTGCTGTCACTCAAGGACCTTTTGCAGCTTGTAGAGGCCTCTTACTCCTGTACCCCAGGCCTCTCCAATCTTCAAAGCCAGAACAGCGGTCCGGCTCTGCGTCCATCTTCTTGTGTCTGCCCCCTTCTACTTTCCTTTCACTTTCAGACCAGACTGGGCCTGCTCAGATAACCCACTTTAATTTGGGATTCTTGGTTTTGTTTTCAACACGGTTTCTTTGTGTAGCCAGACCAGGCTGGCCTTGAACTGAGAGACCCACCTGCCTCTGCCTCCTAAGTGCTGGGATTAAAGGCCTGCACCAACACTGCCCAGCTATTTGAGATTCTTCTATTTTTGTTAAGAACTCGGAGCCCAGGCTGGACCTGGACTTGTGTTGGCTGGAGTGGCATTAAATTCTCAATGTTCCTCTGCCTTCAGTTGGATTATAAGCATTTGACACCATCCTTGATGAACCGCCATAGGTTATTCACCAATTCCAGGTTTAGGGTGTGGCTATCATGGGGATGAGGAGGAATTCTGTCCACCAAAGGATATCTGCACATGGGTAGCCCTGAGTGGATGTTTATTTGTATAAGATGGGGTGTCCATGAGACACTACACAGCAGCAAAACTGAGGATGCCACCTGGCTAGTGTGGAAGACCAAGGGTAAGGATGTGTACATGGAAGGGTAGACACAAAAAATAAGTACATTATTATTAATAAAGGCAAGAGAAGCAAGAGCTCAAGGTCAGCCTGGGCTCTGGGAGGCCATTTCAAAAGCCAGGAAGAGGCTCTGCACTCTGCAGGCATCTGAGCGAACAGACAAGCTATCCTCCCGGCCAGGCCAACGCTGGAAAGGCTGTGCTACAGGGCTCTCCGGCAGTAAAAAAAAAGACGAGTCTCAGGTGAAGTGGAAGCAGCTGTGGTCATAGTTCAGACTGTTCTAGCTTCCTGCAGAGGGTGGTGGTACCCTGCCTGCTGAGCACATGGGCACCTGATGGAAGGCAGATTCTGAGCAGTGCCAGGCAGACCCAAAGGCCCTTGTGAACGCTGCTGGTCGCCAGAGTGAGACAAAAAACGCATAAATAACCATCTACTGTGCTGGATGGAAGATAGAGAACAATGTATTTCTGCTTACCAGCCCAGGGAAAGGAGGGGGTCTCAACGTCAAGTAACCAGGCCTATGACTGGGGTCAGAGGCCCAGTCCAGGATCATAAACACATGCAGTGCGACAGGCCAGTGTTGACTGAATGGGGGTGGAATAAGAAGCTGCACACATCTCAACCATAAAAGGTTTATCACTGGCATAGCTCCATGTGTATATAGTTGATCACATATATAATATGTAAAACAGTAAGTCCAAACCAAACTCCACCCAAACAGTGGAGAAAGCCCTTGCAAAGCTGGGGCTCTCCTGCAGACCAGCACAGCCCCCGGCTGACTCTAGTCCTCCAGCAGTAGCTCCAGCTCCTCCAGGGGCAGGCGTACACGAAGCTCCTTCTCAGTCATCACATCCAGGATCTCCTGCAGCTCATCTGGGAAGTACTCCATGGCATCCATGTACAGCACCTAGCAGCAGAGAAAGACCAACACTGGCCATAAGCATGGAGCAAGAGCAAGGAGGATCCCAGCGAGTCCCTGCCCCGCTCAGGCAGCTCTGCATGTCCAGAGGAAACTGCAAATGGCAGCAGATACAGAGTGAAGCCCTCACTGTATGTGGCCAGCAGGGTTGGCAGCACTACAGTTCACCCTCAGTTTGGTTTCCCAACACCTTGTCATCTGAGTAGGACATGGGCATCTGAGCACTGCAGGGGTATGTTGGGAAAGCAGCTAACCCCATGGAGCCCCATCTCAGGACAGTATCACTAGGAAAAGCCTTTGGATTACGGCACTGCCCTTGCAAGGCTACACCCTAACACCTCTGGGCAAAGGCCCACAGAAAGGTCCTTGGGAAGCTGAAGACAGCCCTGTGTTTAAATTGAAAGCTTACCTTTGCCCAGGGACAGCTCTGGAGGGCCTTGTAGAACACACCTTTGCTTCTCTCCTTGTTTCCTAAGGAAACCTAAGTTAGGGAGAGAGATCGTTTAAGGTGGGCAGGGGAAGCTGAGGCTACAGTGTGCAGTCTGCACCTGCCCTCAGACACCACAGCTGGTCTGTGTGGGCTGACACCATCTTGACAACCCATGGGATGGCTCCCAGGTGCCAGAGAATGCTCTAGGCCACGGCTGTGTTGGATCGTTGAACACTGCTAACTTCTGAAGCCTTGTGTCTAGGTGTTGGTGAGAGTGCTTAGGATGAGACAGGTCCATGAGGTGAGGCTGATGACTTCATAAGCATGGAAAATGATCTGCCATTTTGTGAAAATTACCTTCAGAGAGAAATACCCAGGACCCCTGGGTACTACTTACGTCATTTCTCTGAAAGGCCTTCAAGACAAGGACGATGGCACATCCACATAGGGAGGCTGGAGCAGGATGACAAATTCTAAACCAGCCTGGACTAAGTAAGAAGACTATCTAAAGTAAAACAATGACTAAAGATTCAAAGGCAAATTTGCCCATTGCTTATTAAAAGTTTCTGCCAGAGCCTAGAGGCCACTCTGCCTTAGAGGTAGCCTGATGTTGGCCTCTCTACAGCTCTCACCTAGGCTGCTCTATTGGATCTCCTGGAACTGCAATGTGTGTGTGTCTAAAAATGGAACCAGGAACTGCAGTGTGTGTGTGTGTGTGTGTGTGTGTGTGTGTGTGTGTGTGTGTGTGTGTCTAAAAATGGAACCAGGTTCTCTGGAAGAGCAGCAAGTGTCCTTAACCAGGAAGCCATTTCTTCAGCCTCTGCCACCCTTTCTCTTTTTTTCAAGTTAGATTCCCATGGTCACAGGAAGACTATGATTCCCATGGTAACATGTGTGGTGGCTCAGGAGAGTCCTGATCTGAGGGTGAGACTCTGAATTTTCCAAAGAGCAAATGTAAGTACTCTCCTTCCTTCCCAAGTCAACACACTTCAATGACCTCTCTAAGTATTAAGTGGAAGCTTTGTTTTTTTCTTTTTTTGGAAGAAGAAAATTATGTTGTGTTACTGCACTTTCTCAGTCATGGACAGCTAATCCTGGACCCCAGTAAGCCCAGGCACAAGGAGGCTAGCCTCACGTAGGAACTCTCTCTGGCATTTCCTTCCTAAGTCACCACAGGAAGCTGCCTTCCCAGATCAGGTGTGGAAGGACCCAGAGCCAGGAGAGCCTGCCTTCCTTCCATGATGTGGCCTTGAATGCTCTAAGGCGTGGCCTTGCATGCACATGCCCTCTTAGAGCAGTTTCTCCTGGACGCTACCTGCATCTTCTGACCCTACCTTCTTCATGTCCACTGAGTCCTTGCTCATTTCTGTCAGGGCTGAAACATACTAGGGTCACCACCCCCTCCTTCCCAGAGCTCCCTGTTACCCCATAGTATTGTACCTAAGAAACCATGTCTTTACAGGCAGACCAAGAACATTCCAGAGCACTCGCAGCCTCTGTGCAAACCAAAGGAAGTACAGCTAACAAAGAAGGGAGCTGCTCCAAAGCCACAGCCCTGACTAGTGAACACAATCATGTGCCAGGCATTTACTAAAGGAAGGGCTTACTACTGTAAATGTGGATGTTTTGCTGCTCAAAAGCATCTTTTGAGGATGGGAGAGCCCTTCTCCAACATGCAGCTATCAAACAGGAGGTCAGGACCCCAGCTTTAATGATGACCTGCCACCAACTGCAGCTGGCCTGTCACCACACCAGTGCTTCTCACTTCTGGCTGCCTGTTTTCAGTTGGCTTTAAGTCACTAGTTCTGTGAGTCCCACAGCTGACTGTATTATCAGTCTCCTACTAGTGTAGCTACAGACAGCACCTCTGATGTGTTGCCAAGTTACTGTTTCAGGGATCGAAGGCCATTTTTGATACGGCCATGGCTCTTCATGTGTCTTATTAGTGTAACCTTAGACATCAGGAGGCTGAGAACACTACAGCCCTCAGGCCACACTTCCGCATAATGAGAACAGCATCCCTGAGGAGAACAGTGAGGTCTGAGTGCACAGTGCAGACAATGCATCACCTTTCCCATGCAGCATGTCCCCGTGTTTCTTTACCACGTGAATATCCCG
This sequence comes from Bramus lutescens, assembly GCA_001685075.1. Classification (NCBI taxonomy): domain Eukaryota; kingdom Metazoa; phylum Chordata; class Mammalia; order Rodentia; family Cricetidae; genus Bramus; species Bramus lutescens. The sequence continues at coordinate 569,541 of LOEQ01001029.1, read as the reverse complement.
AATCCCCATCCTAGAGAGGCTGATTTGAAGTGTGCATCTCCCATTTCCTTGCTCAGTCTACTTCTCAGTGGGCAATTTCTCTTTGGAAAAACTGCGGATGAGAAAAAAAATAGATGGACCTGGCTTGCCACACTACCCCTGTCTCTTGAGTATCTGAGTCCTTCTGGTGCAGAGGAAGGAGAGCTTACCCAGAGGCTTCACCTTCTAGCCCAGGAAACAGCACTCACAGGCACCATGTGATACACAGAGCGGACATGTGCACATTCTGCTCTCCACAGGGGCAGCTACCACCAGGCCAGCCAGGACAATAGTAACAAGAGCTGTCACCCCGTCTGTAGAAGCTCACTGGAGTTTTTAATAATCACCTGCTTTGGCATTTTCATGCCTTCCCAGCTGATGTGTGCCTTCAGATGGTGGATACAACAGCTCTCGAAAAAATGAAAGGACAAAGCCTTCAGGCTTTTGCAAAATCTGACCCTTACCTCGAAACACACACATCAAACTACTATCTGTTCGCTCATGTCATTTTTTAAGCAATTTACATAAACTGGAATCTCCCTCCCCAGATGTAAGAGTCGCCTCTCTCTAGTACTGCCTGTGTGACCTCCTGAGGTAAGACTGAGGCTCAGGAGGGGTTCGTCCTTCCTGCTAGGAGGAAAGCCATGCAAAGTCTTCCTCTCCCACCAGCCTTGAAAAATGAAGGCCTTTCTAAATGGCCTAAGACCAATGGGCAGACAGGAGATGAACAGACAAGAGATGAACAGGAAACTACATGGAAGTTAAAGAAAATCTAATGGGGACAACCCAGAAATGCCACAGCTCCTTTTTACATAGTGAGACTTCCTGCACTGTGCACAGCTGGTCACATAATGGCTGACTGGCTTATCTACTTAGATGTCCTTCACTGCTGTGTAGGAACACAACCAGAGTCATGGACGAAACTGTCACTTTCTCAACACCAGCAGCTTGGCTCAAAGTGCTGATGTGCACAGAGTAACAGCTGGAACGTCCCTCAAACTGAGGCTGCCATCTGCCAACATGCAACTTACTTAGGAAAACTTAGCTGCTGTCTGATTCCTTTTCTTCCTATATCCAAGCAACAGTAGACTTTGTTGTCCTCAGTATTTCTGCAGGGAAAAACTAACAGACTGCATGTCTACACACTGTCCAGAGGCCCCAGTATACAAACAAGCCTCCCTCCCTCCGGTGGCCTGTCACAGCAGTCTCTCCCAAACCCCCCACTTGCTGACCACAACTCATAATTGAGCTTTTTTTTGTCCTTTTTCCTGTAGTTAATTAACAGAGTGCTAGGAGCCTACCCAGCTGCCTCAGGAACGACCAGGCCATGTCACTGCTCTAATCAGTCCTTGCTTTACACAACCTCATCAAAGTCACAAATTCCTTAAGGGCCAGACCTTTCAAGTCAACAGCAGCTTTTTGTATACAACCCACGCAAACCTGGCTCATTGCAGTCTCAGTAAAAATTCTGTCAACTGACCTTTCCCTGTGTTCATCTGAACACTTGGGACATGAAACTGGCGAATGCACAAGTGCCCCCTGTTCATGCTAAAGCTCCTTCCTTGGCTTGGAAAGACTGAGGGAGACAGGCAAGCCAGGGAGGGGTCTGTCTAAAACCAGATTCTCCTGCTAGCTGTGCCAGGCTGCCAGGCAGTCAAATCAGGACACACCACAAATACCATTTCTGCATATAACCCTCTGTTCCGCATGGAAGTCAGCCATAAACCTGGGCTTCTGGCTCTAAAGAAGTACTTGTAAGTGTTGGGGACACAGTTCAGCTGGTAAAGTGAACTAGGAACATGATTCCTAGAACATTACATAAAAAAAAAAAAAAGAAGGGCTGGAGAGATGGCTCAGTGGTTAAGAGCACTGGCTGATCTTCCAGAGGTCCTGAGTTC
>LOEQ01001029.1:540490-553761 GCA_001685075.1 Bramus lutescens | reverse complement strand
GGAGGAGGGAGGCTCGGTGTTACCACACACAGCAATCCCCTCAGTGCGCATTAATCCCACATTCTTCTTGGTAAAGTAGCGCTCCAGGTGCTTGTGTGCATGCTTCTTAACTGCAGAAGTCCCTTCCCAAGATATACACTGTTTCTTAGGATTAATGCCCAGGCAGGAGTCTCCTTTCCGCTTGTACCTGATTAGAAAAAGAAAACAAGCAGTTGAGAAAAAAATGAGTGTCCTGTTCCCTGTGTGGAGCTGAATGTCCTGACACCTAATTCTTCTTATGCATTCACCTTGAATAGACTAAGAGCCCCAAGAGATCAGCCATCAGCCTTACTCTGCCTGGCTTGACTTTTCCTTGTTCTTCAACCTGCTGGTAACACCTCTAAGGATTTAAGACTAAGCCTTCTAGATCTTACGACTATATGTTTCTCTGTCACATACATTATATCACTTGCTTATGACAGCCTTATGTGACAGGCAAGGCAGGACGCCCATTCTTAAATAAGCGTCCTGACACCAGGAAACCGGAGCACCTGTCTGTCAGGTCAATTATTCCTCTCCTCAGTGCTATGCTATACCCTGCTTCAGGCTTCAGAGGGCAGCCTACAGTTTAAGATTCTTTCTTTATAAGTGAGTCAAAGGAAATAGCGTTTGGTTCTTTTCTACTCTAAAGGAAAAGAGGTTGCTGGACTCTAAAGTGTTTTTACAGAACACGCAGACAGAGACTGACAAAACCTGTGTATAACTGTCAGCAAATGACCCAACTAAAAACAGAGCAAGAGCGTGAACCAACATCTCACACAAGGAAACATAGAAGCAAAACGTGCATGAAACACTCAATATCACTAGCCCTCCTGGAAATGCCCAAATAAACCAGGCTGGGATACAGCACACACCCCAGGTGACTGAACCTTTCACAATGGACAGCATCAAATGCTATGAGCACAGCTCTTACCTGTTGCTGGTGGGAATGTAAAGTGATGGGTGGGGAAAGGTATCCAGTACCTTAAAAAATTAAACACACAGGCTGGAGAGATGGCTCAGCGGTTAAGAGCACTGCCTGCTGTTCCAGAGGTCCTGAGTTCAATTCCCAGCAATCACATGGTGGCTCACAACCCTCTATACTAAGATATGGCACCCTCTTCTGGCCTGTAGGCATATATGCAGACGGAACACTGTATATATAATATATAATAAATAAATCTTTAAAAAAAAAAAACTAAACACACACACCCTGTGACCTGGCAATTCTATTCCAAGGTATTTGCCCAAAAGAAAATATACCACATGTCTACACAAAGACTTGTACTCAAATATTCTTAGCAGCTAAAGAATGGAAAGAACCCAGGTGGCCATCAACAGAAGAACTCATAACAAGTAGCGGTAACATCATAAAATAGAATAATATATGAGACAAACTTCTGACAAATGCCACACGTTAGATTTCAGAAACACCATGCTGAGTGAAAAGAGCCAGGCACAGGAGCGTACATGCTGTGTAATCCCACTTAACAACATTCTAGGCAGACAAGACCAACAGAAGACGAGAATCATGGCAGCAGCAAACACTGCTCACCCACCCATGGGGTGTGAGCTACCTGGAGGAGCACGAAGAGCTGTGTGGGTGTCACAGAGATCATGGTTACACAGGTGTAGGTACTCATCAATATGCAAGACTAGAGATTAACTGCATGTAAATTTAGACCAAAGAAAAGCCCTAAAAAGCTACTGAAGTCTAGTTACTAATATGCATACTTAGGAGACAGTGTCTCCCTAAGACAGTGTCTGTGGCTCATTTTGAAATGTATCAAAACCTTAGATAGGTTGATGGACAGGCGGGTCAGGAGGCAAGCATGAGCAGGTATCAGAGGGAGAATGTTGGAGGTGTATACTAGCATAAAATCCTTCCTACTTTTGCCATGTATGTGAAATTCTACAAAATAAAATGCCATGTAGAAAGAAAAGGATAGGGGAGAGATGCCACCACCTTGTCAGCTCCAACACACCCAGGCAAGCCTGGGCTTTCCTGCCTCCTTGCTTTCTCCACTGCCAACGGCTGCCTTTTCTGTGTGCCTTGTCCCTCCATCACTGCTCCAGTGATGGGAATCCCAATTCAGGAAAATATTTTCTGAAACACACTAGTTCTCCTAAATCTTGCCAAGGTCTGAACACCATGATAGCAAATCTTGAGTATTAAAGTAATTAGACTGAAAAACCCAGTGTTATCCAAAAGAAAAGGTTTGTAGGAAGGCAGAATTACCATGGAATTCCATGTAGAGCAACTTGATCAGCAGAGCTAGAAGCTCATGGGCACAGGCAGCCATGACGAGATCCTGAAGGAACAGACTCTTCAGTTCCAAAGGACAAACTGGGGGGTTGGGGGACTGAACACAGCTCAGCGGTTAAGAGCACTGGCTACTCTTCCAGAAGACCTGAGTTTGATTCCCAGCACCCACATGGTATAGCTCACAATCATCTGTAGTTCAAGTCCCAGAGGATCTGACACCTTCTTCTAGCCTCCATGGGCACTGCACACACATGGTGCACAGATACACATGAACACAAAACACGTTTACACATAGAATAAAACTAAAAATAAATAAAGTAATGGAGACGTGAAGGAAAATAAAGTCCCACTGTTTACAGATACCTACTTCTGGATATGGCTGTATATACACATCCTTTTAAAAGCTATCATATGGCTCTGAACCTTACCCACTGCTTTTATATACTTCAACACAATTACTCTTCAAGAATATTTTTTTTTCTTTTTCTTTCATGGGTGCTGGAAATTGAACCAGGGTTCTCTGGAAGAGCAGCCAGCACTCTTAACCACTGAGCCATCTCTCCAGTACCTTCAAGACTACAACTTTTAATTACATTTATTTATGTAAGTGTTGTATGTATGAGTGTTCTGTGTGCAAGCACATCTGTACACCAGAAGAGGGCATCAGATTCCATTACAAATGGTTGTGAGCCACCATATGGTTGCGGGGAATTGAACACAGGACCTAACTGCTGAGCCATCTCTCCAGTCCTTAATTACATTTGCGGGGAGATGCATGCTATAGTGACCCATGGAGGTCAGTGGACAACTTGTGGGAAATGGTTCTCTTTTCCCACCATGTGGGTCCTGAGGCTCTAACTCAAGTTGTCAGACTTGGTGACAAGGACCTTTACCTGCTGAGTCATCTACCAGACTCAAGAATATAGTTTTTATTGCCTTCAAACTGTATGGGTGAAGCATAATTTAACACTTCCATACTGTTCAACATCAGAGTACATCTCATTTATCACTTGTCCAAGAATCTTGAGTTGAGTAGAACTTAGTATGTAATTAAGGCAACATTACCCCCAATGAAGGTATGTTTCCTATAATATCCTTATCAAATCACCTACTGGCTCCCCTTGACCCCAGAAGCTGGAACCCACACACAAACTTAAGAATTTCAATGAATGACATTAATTCAAATGAATCCAGTGCAAATAAATAAAATATATAGTTAGGGTGTAGCAAGAAGAGGTAAACAAACACGCCCTATATATTAGAATGAAAGACACTGGCAGGGACGGCTCATCAAGATGAGTGAGACATGAGTACACAGGAGATGCAGTCACATACTGGAGGCTGAAATCTACCCAGCCTGGGCTAGAGGGCACTCAAAACAGACATCAAACAAAGGAAAAGAAAACTGAATACCAAGGTCTCAGCATTTAAACCCCAGGGTCAATACCTTGGGTCTTTAAGACCTGGGAACTGGGAGCAGGGGTGGCACCTTCGTTCTTTATGTACCAAGACCTACAAAGTCCTAACTGTCTACAGGGAGTCAGTAAACACTCAAATTTTGTTCCATTGTTGCTGTTCTTTGAGGGCAGCAGTCCCCTCAGATTGACAATCATGCCTTAGCCTCACAAGTAGCTGGGATAAAAGGAAGGCACCACCCTGCATATTTTTTTCAAATATGTTTGACAGATTACAAGAAAGAGTTCTAACCATTACTGAAGCAAAATGCCACCCCCTACTTTTATGACTCTCTGCTGGTGTCTGCTAGAAATAATGTGACAAAGGCATTACCAACAAATGTCATTTGTTAAATGGCATATGTGTGGGCCTGAATAAATAAGTAAAAATGATCTTGCCACTTTCTCATATGGCATATAGATCAGACCAAATAGTTCCTAGATACCCTACCAAAGCTAATTATTATAAGGTATTTTTAGATTTATTCCTGAACAAACATTTATTGAACACCCACTCGGCCAGGCACTATGCTATGTGCCAGGGATAAAATTAACCCAAAATGACCTTCCAGCTAAAGCATTCATTTTAAAATACAGAAGGGACGTGTGCCTTTACAACTCGACAATGGGCAAAACACAACAGAATCCGTGAGAGAAAGACAGACAGAGAGTACTGAGAGAGCCAAAGGAGAAAGATGTTACTTCTAACAGAAAAAAGAAGAGGAGGAGGAAGAGAGAGAGAGAGAGACCGACCAAGCAAACCAGGGATACAACAATACTTACCTTGCTATATCCCCTCGGTAAAGAGATTTATACTCCCAGTTGGCAGGATCTGGTTTCCTATCTGTCATGAAGACTTCTGCCAGAGTCTGAATGTCTTCCAGCCAAATGGAGCGGTGTCCAGCAGCAGCAGCACTAACAGCATCACTTCCCTGACTATCAGACAAAGAAGGGAGAGGAGATTTAAAACTATTGTGGAAACATTTGGCATCCTCAGAAATATGCAGGCTAAAGCTGCCAAACCCTCATGACATCAAACACACCCAGGTACACACATAACCACACCAGCAATGAACAGAAGGGGGCTTTCTCTATGGGAAGGGCTCAAAAATGAGGCCACACCTACAACCACAAAATGATACTTGATCAAGAAGAGAAGCCATCTCAGTAAGCATTTCATTTCAGGCAGATCTGGAGGCCTATATAGTCCTAGCTACTCATAAGGCTGAGGAAAGAGGATCATAAGCTCTAGGCCTGCTGGGCAACTTAGTAAAATGCTGTGTTAAAACAAAAACAAAACAAAACAAAAAAATACAAAAAGAGAAAGAAGTCCAGCTTACTGGTCCTAGGCAGAAAGTCCTGTGAAATAAACAAGTAAACATATACAAATATTTAAATGCCTATAACTATTGTCTTAGATACTTTCCTATTGTTGTGAAGAGACACCATGACCAGGGCAACTTAGAAAAGAAAGAGTCTGTTGGGGGCTTAGAGTTTCCGAAGGCTAGAGTCCATGACTATCATGGCAGGGAGCAGACTTCACATCTTGAGATAATAACCATGAGGCAGAGAAAGAGAACTAACTGTTCATGGTGGAGTTTTTGAAGTTCAAAGCCCTCCCCCAGTGACACAAGTCAAACCTTCTAATCCTTCCCAAACAATTTCACCAACTGGGAACAAAGTAAATACAAGCCTGTGGACACCATTCTCATTCACACCATGACAACTGCAAATGCATTTCCTAAACAAGGCTTAGGGAAAAATTATTCCTGCTCTAAGACACTTTAGAGCACTTAGGCAAAGGACACAACCACCTGGCCAAAGGTGACAAGACTTTACATTAAAGTGCACTGCCCTTACCTCACCTAACTTATTTTAAAAGTCTTCAAACATTTTATTACAAGTGAATACTTTTTAAAAAATGCCAAGTGGTGGTTTTAATAAGAATGGCCCCCACTGACTTGTGTGTTTGAAGGCTTGGCCACAGGGAGTGACACTATTAGGAGGTGTGGCCTTGTGGAAGAAAATGTGTCACTGTGGGGGTGGACTTTGAGGTCTCATATATGCTCCAGCCACACCCAGTTCACCTCCTGTTGCCTGCAGATCAAGATGTAAACCCTTAGCTCCTTCTCCAGCACCATGTCTGCCTGCCATGCCACCATGTCCTATGATGATAATGAATTAAATCTCTCAAACTATAAGCCAGTCCCAATTAAATGTCTTCTTTATAAGAGCTGCTGTGGGCATGATGTCTCTTCACAGCGATAGAAACCCTAACTAAGACATGCCATGACTTGCTGCATCTCCAGTATCGCTCTGGCATGGTCACAGATTCTTCATCTAAGCATTGTGTACATCGGGACCTCCTACAGAAAGCAGAATGGTGAGAGCTCCCAGTAAGATAAGACCCTGATTGTCTCTTAAACTGACACAAATGAATGCAGTACCTCTGAGGAGCAAAGAGCAGAAAGAAAGGTTTTCTGGCCTCTAACATCCTTTCTTCTCTGCAGAAATAAATTCATAAGGCTACAAGTTTTTTTTTTTCTTTTGGTTTTTTAAGACAGGGTTTCACTGTAGCTTTTGGAGCCTATCCTGGAACTAGCTCTTGTAGCCCAGTCTGGCCTCGAACTCACAGAGATCCACCTGCCTCTCGAGTGCTGCAATTAAAGGCATGCAACACCACCTTTTATAGCTCTGCCCAGGCACAGTTAAAGATTCTGGAGATTCCTAGGTCCTTAAAGGCAGGCAATATAAGGGAATGGTAATTTAGGGACATAGAATAACTACTCATTAATAACTGTTGAATGGCAAGCCTTGGGTTAAAACACATAGTGAAGGAAATTAAAACTGCCTGCAGGACAGCTGTGGGGTTTCTCTACAAAACCCTAAGGGGCAACAGAAGGAGGACAAGCCTGTTGGAAACAAGCAAATACATATACAAAAGAAGGAACATTAACCCACAGAGGACACACAAAGGGCGGTAACAGCTGCCCCTGGTGAGGAAGTAAGCACTCGTCTCTCCCTAGGGAGGACTGGAGCTGGGAAGAGGGATGAGGGGTGTGGTTTCAGCTGTGCACAAGATGCTGCCTCCACATAGTGCTAAAGAGCTCACCCCAGGAAACAAAGGTCAATTAGTGGTTGTCACCTCTGGGGAATTTGTCCCTTAATCCCCTGAAGTAGAGTCCCACATGGTGTGCCACCCTCCATGAACCCACTTTCCTGACATCATGGAAAGTCATTCACAACTCACTAATACCTTAGTCCTTACTGTACGGAAACAAACACTTCTCCCAACTCAGCTTTCCCAGAACCAAAATAAAGAAGTTGGTAAGAATACAAAAGCGTAAGATTAGAACAATCTTTTATCTTAATAAAGTTATTCAATAGAATGACCTAAAAGAAATGTACCAGGGAAATGGGTAGATAGCCCAGTGAGTAAAATGCTTGCTGCAAACACATGAAACCCAACTGCAGGTCCCCAGCACCCACAAAAAACACTGGTCACAGCTGCACACTCCTCTAACCCCAGTGCTGGGACACAGACAGGAGAGCCCCTGAAGCTCACTGGTCAGACAGTCCAGCTGGTCACTGAGCTCCAGGTTCTGTGAGAGACCTCTAAGGATAAAGAGGACAGTGATCAAACAGGAAACCCAGCATGGACCTCTAGCCTTCTCACACGAGAACACCAGCAATGTTATCAGGATCTGAAGCTGGATGTGGTGTGCACGCCTGTGAGATTCGGGCTTAGCAGATGGAGGCTAGAGTTCAAGCCAGCCTGGGCTACATGAGACCAAGTCTCAAAAATTACCAACTACAACAACAAACGTGCTGTAAAGACTTTCTTGGACATGGTCCATCAAAGGCTGAAATTAACCACCTTCAAGTTCTCATGGTATATGCATGGACTTAGGAAATCTGTTAAAATCGCTTTTCCCCAGCTCTAGGAAAGAGAGAGAAATGAAAGTTTCTAGAAGCTACAACACAGTAGCTCAATCTGAAGGCATTAAGTTTTAAAGACTGTTAAAAAAGTAATAGGGCTGGACAGAAGGGTTAAGAGCACTGGCTGCTCTTGCAGAGGACCTGGGTTTGGTTCCCAGCACCCACATAGCAGCTCACTACCATCTGTAACTCCAGTTCCAAGGGATCTAACACCCTCTTCTGACCTCCACAGGTATCAGGCACACATGTGGTGCAAATACAGAAGTACAGGCAAAACATTCCTACACATAAAATTAAAAAGAAACCTGGCTCTCTAACATCAGCAGGGCTCCCAAGTACACAACAAAAGTAAACAATCCCCAAAGAGACGCAAAAATCTCAATGGCATTACATTCTTAATGTGTGCCATTGAGGGGAAAAACTATCATTTCTCTCTTATAAAATATACAAGAAGGGGCTGAAGAGATGGCCCAGTGGTTGCGAGCATTGGCTGCTCTTCCAGAGGACCCGGGTTCAATTCCCAGCACCCATATGGCAGCTCACACCTGTCTGTAACTCTAGTTACAGGAGATCTGATGCCAAGATGTCAATGCACATAAAATAAAGTTAAAATAACGTTAAATAAATGTTTAAAACACACACACACAAGAAGAAAAGATTAAATAAGTAATAAATCAAGGAGTGTGATAGTTCACACTGATTGTCAAGTCAGACAACTGTACGGAATCATCTAGATGATCTGGGTAGCCTCTAGGAATACCTGGCAGCCATTTTCTTGACCAGATTAACTGAGGTGGGAAGATTCACCCGAAAATTGAACTGCACTGTTTCATGGCCTGAGCCCTGGACCGAAGGAAAGGGAGCAAGAGAACCAAGCAGCAGCAGGCATCTCCCTCTTCCTTCTGATGCAACCTAACCTCAGCTCCTGTTGCCATGACCTCCCTGCCACCATGGGATACACTCTAGACTGTGAGCAGGAATAAACTGTTCCTCCTTTAGTTGCTTGGTTAGGGTATTTAATCTAAACAGGCCAGCACCTGATCCAGGTGCCTTCACACATACCACCTAATATCCATCTCAATGGAGCAGGATATTCACCTAAGCAGAGGGAAAGCAATGTTGAGCACCCACATTGTTCCAGGTAGGACTTGAACACCTTGCTCAAGGTAGAAAGCAGAGAAGGGAATGCAGATAAATAAAGGCCGTACAGAAGGGAATACTGTGATCATCAACAGAGCTTCCAGAGAAACATGAAGTACGAAAAGGAAAGGACAAAAGTCGTAATTTAAAAACTAGGTTAACTTTAACCAAAAAGGAAGTAGTACATGTGTGTACACAGGAATGACTGAACACACCCAGGCGAGGGACGCAGCTGCCCCTCTCTAAGCATGGAACCTACCACTCCACGGGCAGTACACAAATGCATGGCACATATGCCACGTCCCAGAATCAAGCCAGGTTTGGTGGCACCTGCCAATAATCCCACCACTTGAGAGAAACAGTCGGATCAGGAGTTCAAGGCTGGTCTCTGCTCCACGGTAGGCCTCTCTTTTGATCAACTGATTAAAGAATCATTCAAATGTCTAACTGTGGCAATAATCAAGAAAGAACTATCACAATTAAAACACCACTATATCTGAAAGCAGCGCCCACCTGGGTTTCTCAGATTCCTTCTGACTGTCCTTGATGCTTCTGGAAGACCTGTCCTTCCCAGAATCTGTGTCTGACTCAGACCCACCGCTGCATGACTGCTCGTGTATCTTCTTAGTTTTCTTGCGGTGCTGATGTTTCCTCTTTTTCTTTTTCTCTTTCTTCTTCTTTCTGCTAACCTGGGTGGCTATTTTGCTAGTGTCACTCTCACCGGAGAGTTCTGACCTCAGAGGACTCCTGTTGGAAAAATCAACTTTGTGATGACTTTCAAAAGAGAAGTAGGAGGAAATCACACATAAGTAAAGAATGTGCAAAAAAGCACAAATGCTGACTGACACACGCTCACCACTAGCTCGTACACTACACAAAACCTTCCTGGGTTAAATTCACCTTAGAGACTTTAGGACGGAACCCAAAGTCAAAAAAGGTGAGGACACCATCCTAACGCTCTACACCTGTGCTTTCCTAAGTACACAGCTTTCACGGAAAAAGTGACCGCTAGCAAACTGTCTGGCAGTATTACTAGGGATTGTTATTATCCCAGCGGACATCCTAGAGGAGAAAAGGTTTAACTGTGGTCCTTCTTTGTAAAGGTGACAATAGCTCTTCTTCCTCAGAACTGTACCAATTACAAACTCCATCCTGGTCATCACCCATCATTTCCAGGGGTTTTCTGTGTATGTGGAGTATGAATGATGTCTTCACCATGCTAATGAGGCTATCTAGTCTATAACTGTGAACGTACATTTCTCAGTTCAACAATACACAAAGCCTTCCTTCACAGCCAGGGAAGATGTGTGTCATTAGATCCCCAATGAGCTTAGGAGACTTTAGCCTCTGTTACCTTATATCCGCTATTTTTATCTAAATGTTGAAAACGAAACTAAAGAAATACCCAAATTAACAATATTCTTAAGGTCACTAATGAGGTCAATGAAGTTACTGGAGAGTCACAATGATGCCATTTCCCTCATGGCCTAATTATAGGCACTAACTGTGTCATGTACTTTTGTCACTGCTATACAAAGGTGGGGGCGGGGCACAGAACTCACAGGAGTTTAGAGGGAAGATGGTGACGGGTCCCCTGGACACTGAGCAAAAGGACGAACACTTATCAGGTCTTTCATCTCAGGGTTTTCTCGCGAGCATCACTGGGGCTATGAACAGTTCACAAGGCTAAATCCACCTGTCAAACAAGTACCTTGTCAGTGGTGACCCTTCAGCAGCAAGGGTTGTGACCTCTTCAGTTCGTTGGCTCAGAGACGTTAGATTCCCAACACAAAAGCTTGGGTTGCTCAGCCAATCTAATTCTGCACATGCAAGAGAGAAAAGATGAATGACATTAGTGCCTTAGGCCTTCTAGACCAGGAAACCACCCATCCTAACAGCTGCATCCATAAGTACAGCCAGAATCTTGGGCAGTCCACAGAACCGAGTGGAATCCATAAAACGTTTATTTCACAGGGCACGCTTTAACACATTCTAAAATATTTAAGATTGAAATGCTCTTGCAATATTGGGGTGTGGCTTAAACAAACCCACACACCCAACGTGGCCTAAAAGATAGCAAGAGCTCATGCACTCTACCCGCCATCTAATGGGTCTGAACACGTCAACACAGCTGGTCTTGGAAAGTCAGTGCTCACTTTCCACCACGTGGGTCCCAGGAATCAAACCTGCTGCAACATCTCTCCAGCCCTCAAATTCCATTTGGAATCTCCTAAAAGTTAGAAAGCCAGCCGTCCATGGCAGCACATGCCTCTAACCCAGCATGGCATGTGGGAGGCAGAAACAAGGGCCATGAGCTCAAGTCCAGCCTGAGCTACAGTGTGCAGCCCCACTCTGCAACATGGCAAGATCCTGTTTCCAAAACAGGAAAAGTCCACACGCTTACCAGCAGGAGAGAGAATGTACCACTCAAGAAACACTCCATGTTCTACACTAGTGCAGTCAACAGCAAACCTTTTCTTACAACAATATTCTTTGGAAATAAAAATAAAAGGGCCAGGCGTGATGGCATACACCTTTAATCCCAACACTCAGGAGACAGAGGCAGTGGGATCTCTGAGTCCAAGGCCAGCCTGGTCTACAGAGTCAGTTCCACAACAGCAACAGCCAGAGCTACAAAGAAACCCTGTCTCAAAAAAACAAAAACAAACAAAAGCCCATAAAATGTCAAACTTTAATACTAAAAATGTATAAATATTAATAATGATTACGTCTGAGTAGTATGATTAAAGGTTTAAAAACTTTGGCTTATCTATAATTTCTAACTTCTTTTTTTAATGATTTATATATTTTATGTGCATTGGCGTCGTGCCTGCATGTATGTCTGTGTGAGGGTGTCAAATCCTCTGGAGCTGGAGTTATAGACAACTGTGAGCTGCCACGTGGGTGCTGGGAATTGAACCTGGATCTTCTGGGAAAGCAATCAGTGCTCCTAACCACTGAGCAATCTCTCCAGATCCCCACTTCCTTTAAAATAATCTTTATTGCATTATTTACTTAGTAGAAGGGTCAGCTTTTTTATGAGTCAGTTCTTTCCAACATGTAGGGCCAGGAGATTAGACTCTGGTCATTAGACCTGGCAACAAACGCCTTCACCAGTATAGCCATCTCTTTGTCCCTCTAACTTCTTAATGAAGTGTTCCTACATTCCCTAATTTATACCTCTACAGAATCCCTTCTAACTTCCTAAATCGTAACTGTGAAGGAAGGAAAAAAGCATGGATGGCACATAGAAGAATCCTCAGAAAAGTCTATGTTATCTCCTATTCCTTCACTGCCCCCACCCACCCCCCTGGCTCCCTCCTCAGCCTTATATCATTTCTTGTCTACTTTCTGTTTCAACTGATCTGCCTGTGTGGTACATATTTCCTATGAATAAGTTCATGTGCGATGTGGCATTTTGTAACTGGCTTTTTCCACTTTCTGGTTTGCAAGGTTCATTCAAACTACAGCCATGTATCATTACGTTGTTCTTTTTACTGCCAAATATATGGCATCTGGTGATGTAACTCACCCGTGTCTATTCATCAGCCGGCAGATACGTGAGTTGTTTCTTTTCTGTGGCTATTACAACCATGCTTCTAAGAGCATATATGTACAAGTTCTCCATGAGTGCTTTCATTTTTCCTGAGTGAATATTTAGACAATTGCTGGATCAGATCATAAAACCATGTTAGCATTCTGAGGAACTGCCAGACTATGTATTTTACCAAATAGCTGCATCATCCAGTTCCCATTAGCAGCACACAAGGAGTCCATTTCCAGGCATCTAATCCAACACTTCTGCTGGCTTTCCAATTATCATTAGCTTAGCAGGTGGATTATTTCACTGTGGCTTTGTTTCCACTTTCCTTATGACAGTAACGTCAACATCTCTTCACTTACATATTGGTCATTCATGGATCATCTCTGAAGAAATAGCTATTCAAACCTTTACCCGTTTTTAAATAGGGCCCTCTTAGTATTGAGTTCTAGGGGTTCTTTATATATTCTGGAATCTAGTCCCTCATGTAACTGCATGTAATGAAAAGAGACAGACAGCATGCAAGCTCGCAGAAGATGGGTGCTTTGCCTAACTCACTGTCATATTTCCAGCAGCTAAGGCAATACTTGGCATATAGCAGATGTTCAACAAATATTTGTAGGAAAGAGAGGAATGAGGACAGAAAGATCCCAAAGAAGAAAGGGAATATTTAAAAGCACAGGAAAAAAGGAAGGAGGAGAAACTAATGGAAGTGCCCACAGTAGGTCAACACCAGGACAAGCACATACGGCCTTTCCATCTTTCAAATCTCAACAGGCCGGCTCTGGGAAAGTACTATACCAGTATTTACATGGAAATAGCTAATTTTCTGGTTGTCTTTGGTTTTTAAGAGAGGGTCTCTAGGGGCTGGAGAGATGGCTCAGAGGTTAAGAGCACTGGCTGCTCTTCCAGA
>LOEQ01001029.1:407785-418731 GCA_001685075.1 Bramus lutescens | reverse complement strand
TCTCTCTCTCTCTCTCTCTCTCACACACACACACACACACACAAACACACAAATCACCCACTATCAAGATGACTACAGACGTATGCAAGGAGAAGTGTGAGCCAGGGGGAGCAGCCCCCTGACTCCCTTCTACAGACCTTCTCCCCTAGAAGACTGGCAACACCAGTCCATCCAGAGCCAACCAGAGTCCTGCAACCAAGTCCCACCAGAGATGCAATTCAGCATTCTGGCCCTGGCACAAGGATATCCCCACGGCCTGGATCATTCAGTATCACCACCTAGGGCCACCTAGGCCACCACACATTCCTCTTCTCCCCTCCAAAGCTCTCTGGCCACTCTCTGGGGCAGGTTCCTCTGCACAGTGCCTCCTCTGGCCAGGATGACTAAGATGGGGGAGGGGTGGCACAGTGCTAGAGCTCAGCGAGTGGGCTTCAGAGCAAACCACATCCAGGTTTTCCTCTCAGCTTTGTGACCCTGGCCAAGCCAATGAACCTCTCTGAGCCTCTCGAAGGCAAGCGGTCCCTTTCTGGGCTAACACAAAGATTGAAGAGGCAACATGAAGAACGCTCATCGCAGTGTTTGGCTCATAGCAAGCATAGGACAAACCAGCTGTCCTGAGGGTTGTGTGACCTGTGGAAGTCAGGCCTCTCTAGTCAAGGCATAAGCACCCTAGCATCCCCATTCCCAGGTACTTGCTCTGGCTGCCCTTCCCTCCACCCCTGCTTCACCTTCAGTGGCCACAGAGCCCCTGACTTCCCAGCCAGAATGAGCCTGACTGTTCCAGTCACTTGGTTCAAGAGGTGCTGGCTACCGTGTCCTCCCGACCTTGCAATTATGAGCTCACCCTCTATCTTAGCCAGCTCTCCCTGCTCCCTTCTCTCAGCAAAGGAAATAGGTTCAGGAAAGAAAAGGGATGGAGTCTGGCTTTTGAGTCATGGCCAAGGAAGCAATGTGAACCCCAAACCTCATTCTGCCCCTTCCAAGCTCTGTGACCTTGAGTGGGTTGGTCCCTTTACTTCCCAAAGCTTCACTTTTGCTACTGTTACTGTGGGGAAAGAAGGAGCAGTCCTGGGATGCCAGGTGCTCCCTCCTGACTCTGAAGTACGACTCGCTTTTGAGTTGATCTTGCTGCTGCTCCTGCATGGCCCCTAGACACCACCAAGGCCTCAGGTTGCAGCCCCAGCCCTGCACTTCGGCGCAACCTTTGGTAGCAACATGGGACTTGGACTTTGACCCAGACCCCAGCCATAGTAGGACCACGGATGCAGACATGGTACTCAGCAGCAGCTGGGTCTGGATGTCACCACTGCCTCAGGTAGCAGTGTCTGCCACTCAGTGTGTATGGGCACAGCACCAGTGGCAGTGTGGCCCTTGGACACCAACCAACATGGACCCAGACATCGGACATCTACATGGCCTTTGATGGTAACAGGAGCCTTGGGCATCCACACAGACCCTGGCGGCGGTGAAGTCACAAATCCAGACATGGCTCTCAGCTGCAATTCTGTCCTCAATGACACCATGGCCTCAGGTGGCGGCACAATCTACCCAGATTCTATGGCCCCAGCTACAGCATGTCCCCCAGACTCCAACAAGGCCATAGGTTGCATCCTGGACTCTGGACCTCAGTGTGGGTCCTAGTGGCCACCTGGGCCACAGACTTCAACATAGACCCCAGCTGCAGCTGGACCATGGACCCAAACATGGCCCTAAGCAGTAGCTCACCTGGTAGACATCCAGCCACACTAATTTGTGACCTCACATTCCAGCCAGGACTGAGGGACCAGGGAAAAAAGGTTCTAACAAGCACCTCTGGGTGAGCCACCAGGCAGAGTCTTTAAATGCCACAGGCCTTTGGGGGATTCCTAGACCGAGGCTCAAGGGCTAGTCCAGCCCAGCTCTCTTAGGTGGTCTGACTCAGGTGGCTAACTGGTTCCTCTCAGCATCCAGACTCCCCCGAGGCACTTCAGCTGGAGGTTCCTAGACTAGAGGCTTCACCAACACTGTTCTCCCCAGTGCAGCTTCAGGCTGGAGTCCTGGACATTCTCTCTCTCTCTCTCTCTCTCTCTCTCTCTCTCTCTCTCTCTCTTCTTTTCCTTTTTGGACTGGGCCTTATGAAGCCCGGGCTAGCCCTGGACTTGCTATATGACACAGACCGGTCAACAGTGAATTCCTAACTCTCTTGTCTCTGCTTCCCAAGTGCTGGGTGGATGTACCACCACCGCCCAGCCTGTCTGTGCTGTTCTTGTCATCACCATCACACATATACTTGGTTTTGCTCACATGGTGTGTGTGGTGCACCAGGTCCGATTCCCAGTGTGCAGGAAGCACAGGTATACTTTCGGCAGCCCATAGGGTGTCCTGTTGATTAACCTGGAGGCTCTGAGGGCATGCACACCTAACGTCACATGACTAGCAGACAGCAAGGTGGGATAATCTGCTGTCTTCCCAGAGGCTGTGACTGAAGTATAGAATGCAGACTTGGGTTCATCCCAGACATGTTATCCCAAAACACCCCTTATGCTTGCCGTGGGGGAACAGCATGAACTTCAGTTTCAATGGTAAATGGGCAATAATGGCATCTTGGAAGTAGTAGCGAGGGGGACACACAGCTGAGGGGACTGGTATCCACATGGTTCTTCTCCTGGCCTGCTGCCTACCATATGGCTGGAGCAATATACTGAGGGTGGGGTGGGATTACGACAGGGCCAAACAGGGGCCCGTAGACACTGGGGTTGGCTCTACTGGAGTGACAGCCTTGTGATCTGCTTTTCCCAGGTAAGGGAGGGCCTGTATGCTCCTGACTTCCCTGCCAGAGAGAGCCACAGCTGGGGGCCTTAGAGAGCAGTGGGCCAGGATCCCAGAAACCCAGGGTTTGGCCCTGAGCTGTGGGCTGTTTTCCAAGACAGGGTGACCCTGGGGGTCAGGAGACCTCCCCAGGATGACCCGCCCCCACCTTTGAGGAAATTCACATTGAGGATAGGTCCCCAAAGGATTCCCTGCAGGGATGTGGCTGGGCCAAGGTACACAGAACATTTATTTGTGAAGTCCAGGCTTCTCGGCAGAAGGCAGAAGGGGAGGGTGGGTGGGACTTTGGCCAGGAGAGGCATCTGCCTGGATCTTGGGCATGCCCAACAATCCGTTTCTAAGCCAGAGGAGCCCCTACCCAGTGCTCCTGGGTCAATCAAGGTGGGACAGGCAGAGCCTAAGGCATGGCCTGCCCTCCCCTTGAAGGAAAGGAACCAGAGAGTGGGCACCGGTTGAAGTTCACACAGGAATGCTGACTGTTGACCCTGGGCTGGGCTGGTTACCATTGGCCTCTAGTGTACCAAGTACCTCAAAGGTAACCTTTGACATGCTTTCCAAAGAAGGTTGTAGCCTCTGTCCCACACCACCGAGACACCTGCAGCTAACACAGTGGGTCCCCTCATCAGGTTCCATCCTGTCCCCTACGTCCTGCAGCTGGCTGGCGGATACCACTAAACTATTGCTCCTAGGGCTTCAGAGTGGCAGTTTATCCATTCCAAGTCTTAAGCGATGTCACCAGGCTTCTTATTGACACAGCCCCATCTTGATGGCCAGTGTTGAATAAGATACTAAGAACTTGGGACATGGCATTGCTGGGCTGGTTCTCTAGCTTCAAGGCCTGGCACTAGGACCTGTTGGGAGGAAGCAGATTAGGCAAGCTACTTAGTCCTTAACTCTGGGGAACAGTTGGGGACTTAGCCAAACACTGGCAGTCAGCATATGAGGGACAGGCAGGTGACCGCCTTCCACCTCTGAATCACTCTGGGCAGAAGTCGACCTGGCCACCAGGCTTATCTCAATCTGTCTTTTAGGGGCCAGGAACCCCCTCTGGTCTCAGTTTCACGACCTAACCCTCAAGTCACAGAGTGACCTTTCAGGTGTAGTTCTGTTCTGTCCCTGCTGGGCCTTGGGGGAAGCTGCTGGGCCCTGGGGAAGCCGCTCAAGTGGGGGAATCACCTAGCTAGGCAGGGGCTAAACAGCTCAAGAAGCAAAGAGAAGGCTCTTTATGTTGTCAAAACAGAGCGGCCTCCAGGCACCTCTTGTTTACCCAGGCTGAGCAAATACAGCCGGGCCCTAGCAACAGGCACAAAGGGGCCCTTGTGCCTCTGTTCCCTGGACTCCCTCCCCAGCCCAGCCTGACTGGGAGCTCTCTGAGAGGCAGGGGACCTCACCTGCAGCAGGCTGGCAGGTGGGAGCTGGGTGAGTGCACACAGGACTTGCTCTGTGCTTGCTTTGAACAGTCCGGTCTTCAAGCAGTGTTCGGCACAGGCAGGAAACGGCCCATTTGTCCCATCAGCAAACTGAGGCTTGGAGAGGAGCTTGACATGGTCTAGATGGAGCATGTGCTCTCAGACCAAGGAAGCAGCATTGTCCAAGGGACCTATATTCAGCATGCATATCGAACCCCCTCTCACACCATATATTATCAGGATAGACACAGCCTTCATGGATTTCCTGGCATGTGGACCCAAAGTGAGAAAAGCAGCGTGAGGTAAACTCTGCAAGCCCTGATTTGGGCTGCAAGAACAGGCAGGAGTCAAGAATAACTGAGGAGTCCCCCAGGGAGCACCAGAACTTCCTCAGCCCATCTGAGAATGTCAGGGGCAGGGTGTTTCCAGTGCCCCAGGTTCCAGCAGCACCCATACACCAGGCGGAGGTGCCTACCATCTGATTTTAGAGAGGGATGATCTGTTCTGGATCGCTAGAATGATGAATGCCAAAGTTGAAAACAAAGCTGAGCTCCAGGAGGGACTGGGGAGATGGCTCGGTTGGTTAAGAGCCCACACACAAGCTTGAAGACCTGAGTTTGATCCCCAGCATCCATACGAGGCTAGGTGTGGTAGTACCCTCTTTAAACCCAGCTCTGGGAGGCAGAGACCAGCACATCCTCATGGTTCTGCAGCCAGCCTCACCTAGTCAGGAGGCTCCCTAACTAGTGAGAGATCCTGTCTCTAAAAACAAGAGAACAATGTCTAAAGTTGACCTCTGACCTTCACATGCACCTTTGCCTCCAAGCCCACACCCTCACTCATACCCCTACACAAGATAAATCATTTTTTTTTAAGGGACACAAACAGAAAAAGACTAGAAAAAGATAATTTCTATGAAAAGGAATTGCGGCAAACCCTAGGGAATGAAGTCAACTTGACTGGCGGCAAATGTGATCATAAAGGGCTGAGGTGGAGCCCTGGCTTCGCATGGGTGAAGTCCCAGCTTCCACGGCCACAACAGCAGAAAAAATTAATAACAATGAAAGCAACAGTGAGATTTTCTTCTCTTCTGTTGCATTCGCAGAGGATCTAAGGGTCTTCTTCCAGAGTCTGGCAAACAAATCTGCACAATGCTGGGCCCCTCTAGTGGCTTCTTACCTCCTACATAAATTAGGGACCTTGCTATTGCTGGTCTGTAAAATGGACTGTGACAGCACCTGCCTCCCTGGGGGAGAGGATCAGTCATTGTGTTGTTAGTTTATTATGCCCGAGGCTTGAAGATTCGGCAGGTGGCTGAAGGGCTCCCCATAGGTAGCTATTCCATTTATGGTTATTGTTGTTCAAAGTGCAAGTCGTATAAACGCATCCTTGCTAAATACCATCAAAAAGCTGTGCACTTCGGTTTTCAGTGAGCCTGAGTCCAGGGTTGGGAACAGCACAAGCTGACATAGGGCAGCACTGAAGGATGTGTGACCCTTAAAACAAATGACAAGAGGTGATGTAAATGTCTGTGAGGGGTGAGCAATTCGTTCTGATTGTCTATGCAACGGGATGCTGTCCAGCATCAGAGGAAGCGCGGGGGGGGGTGTGCTTCTGCAGACATCATAGTAATGGCTAAAAAAGCAGCCACTTGGAAGGGGTGCATCTCTGCAGGGTGGTGAGATGGGTATCTGGGTGCAGGCTGTACCAGGGAGGGGACCCCGAGTGTGGGAAAGGCTCCTCTGCATGAAATGCTTTAAGGTTGCTTTCCATTTCCTTGTTAAACTTTATGTACTGTTTAAAACATTTTTGTTTGTCTGTTTGTTTTGAAATAGTCTCACTAAATAGCCCTGGCTGTCCTGGAACTCACTATATAGACCAGGCTGGCCTCGGACTATAGGCATCTGCCTACCTCTGTTTACTGAGCGTTGGGATTAAAGGCTTGGGCCACCACATCTGGTCCTGAATTTTTTTTCTTTAGTGTAGACTGTTTTTAGTTGGTTGTTTTTAAAAGCTCCCGGAAGTTATTTTCTTTTGTTTAGAAGGAGCAACACGAGGCTGAAGAGACAATTCTGTTGGTAAAGTGTTTGCTATACAAACATTAAGGACCTGAATTCAATCCACAGCACAAACACAGCCGTGGTCAGTGAACAGAGAACTGTGAGACCCTATTTAAAAAAATAAGGTAGATGGGACTCCTGAGGAGTAGCTGAGGTCATCCTGTGGGTTCCACATGCAATGCATGTTCACACCTCTACACACACACACACACACGCACACACGAATGCATACATACACGCGCACACAAAAATGCACACACGTACACATACATGCACGAATGCATGCACGTGTGCACACATGCAAATTTGAATTGACTGGAAACCTGGGCCTCAGTCTCTGGGTCCAGAACAAGGGTGCGGGTGGGGTATAATCTGGAGATTCTCAGTGCGAATCCAGTCAGTGCTATGGGGTGAGGAGGAGGCTAGGGATGCCATCCATCAGGGAGAACATGGAAAGGTCCTGGACTAGAAACACAGTGTGAAACATGGAGAGGACGGGTACAAAAGTTGTCCTCGACCTTGGGGACTGACAGGCCAAGTGCAGGACAGCTTTATCAGAAGTGTCAAAGCTTGAGGGGGCCTCTTCCCAGGACTCTTGCTGCTTTTAGCTGCTCACGTTTGGATACCGTCCTACGGAGTACCTGGGAAGGGGTTGTGGGGAGAACCCCTTGCCTGTCTTCTCAAGGAGACAGGCCAAGGGGGCAGTGGGACGCCCTCAGAGCAGCAATCTTTCCTCTTGGGACTCCCTGAGGCTGAGCTGTGACTGGGTCAGGGCTCAGGGCCTGGGCTACCTGCGACCTATAAGCCAGTCTCCTGTATCTGCTGGAACTATCTGTGGCTACCAGGCTGTGGCCATCTTAGAACCAAAGGACGCATGCCACTCCCCAGAACTGCCCAATTATTCAGCACAGAGGTCTGACCAGGTTGTGCTGTATTAACAGGACTCTACTATCTGAGTTCCAGCCACCCTGTCGCTTGCTGCCAGGGTCCCGTACCTGAAGGAGGAGGAGCTAGCTCCCCAGCATCATGCTGATGGCCCAAAAATGTACTGCAGACTTTTTGGGAGCTGTCCTTTACCCTGTGCAATGTTCAGTTAGTAACAGCATCTGTCAGCTGTGACAATGTGACAACCCCAGATGTCAGCAGGCATTTATTGCCAAATGACTCCAGGAGTGGGGAGTCATGATTGCCCTAGGTCTGAACTTTGGCTCTCTGTAATCTTTGTGACCATCAGCCCCCTCTCCTGGGCAGAGTCTCCACACCCTTCATACCCTGAGCACCCTGCCCATGGGAGGAGGAAGAGCGGAGGCAGAACGCTCAGCCCTCAGCCCGTCAGTGCCCCCAGCTGGCCCTGGGCCAGGAGGATGGGCTGGGAGCTACCTCTGCAAGTTATTGGCTCTGGAGGGTGAAGCATCCCTACATTTTTAGTGAAACTTTTATTTGCCGTAGTAGCTGTCTGCCACCCCCTACACACAGGGATGACAGTCCTATCAACCTGCCACTGGAGGGAGGCTTACTCTTGTTGGATCGCTGCTCCAATATTCTTCACTCCCAGTCACTATGCTCTCACAAGGCAGAGCCACTGGAGGGACGGCAAATAATTGTTATTATTATTTGTTTGTTTTTAGAGACGGTGTTTCTCTGTGTGTAGACTTTGCTGTCCTGGAACTTACTCTGCAGACTAGGCTGGCCTCAACTTGCAGAGATTCACCTGCTTCTGCCTCCCAAGTGCTGGGATTAAAGGCACATGCCAGCACCCACTTGGCGGCAAATTATTTTTAACACAATTTTAAGATGGAAGTGTCATGTAGCCCAGCCTAGCCTTGAACTCACTATGTAGCTGAAGATGATCTTGAATGTCTGACCTTCCTGGCTCTGCCTTCTAAGTGCTAGGAATACCAGTGCTGACCACTGAGCCCAATTTATGCAGTGCTGGGTATCGAACCTAGTGCTGTGTGCACGCTAGTCAAGCAGTCTTCTAACTGAGCCGCATCTCCAGCCCCAGGATGGCACAGTGACACCCAAATGCACCTCTGTGGAACCCTTCTCTCAGAAGGGCACTTCTAGGACGGGAACTGAAGAAGTCCTACCTCTCGGGCTCAGGGGAGGACTACCATGATACCATGATACCATGATGTCTGTAGGGTCATGCCTGAAACCAAAGCCATTTGAGGCCGGCAGATGACCCGTATGGGGCAGATCTGCCTGGAAGACCAGTTTCCACTGCAGCTATCTGGCTGGGACTGTCCATGCAGGGACCCAAGGAGCTTCGGGCATCTGCAGAGCTACAGGCATCTGCAGAGCTAAGGACCCCAAACTTGTGTAGCTCAGAAGGGCCATAAGCAGATGCACAACTTGGGTACTGGCAGACCCCCACAGGGCTTTCCAGCCGCACCACAGAAGGAACACCTCTCTAGAAGGAAAGGTTCTCATTTGTCCCGAGAGAGGAGATGCTGGATCCAAACAAGCAAGCTCCACGCTCAGGGTCAGCCAACTTGCTTCTACTCTGGCTTAGGGAACTGAAAGATAAAGCATTTTAATTTTCATTCTAGAAAGAATCACCACCAGGCCATCGTTAACAAAGGAAATTCCTAAATGAATTCCTACTGATCTGTCCTGTGAGAGGATCCAGCTGGTCCTGTGAGATCCTAGGGATGGGAAGCATGCCCCTCTGCTGTGTCTGTAAGGGGACAAAGGCTGGGACGTGGCAGTGGCATTCACCCACAGATTGTACAGAAGACTGGTTTGTGAGGGTCATGGAAGAAGAGGACCATGGGGAATACAGCCACTAGATGTGTCACAGTGCCACCAAAAGCTACGAGTTGTAGCACAAGGTGTCTAGGTCTGGGGGACAGTGACAGTGTGACCAACATCATGTTCCTGAGACGGGTACGGGCCAGGAGAGTAGCCCTTGCTTCCAGAGAGTTATTTCCACTGTAGAGGCCCAGTTGCACTGGAATTCGGGGTCCCTCTCACCTCAGAGAGTTTACACTCCCCTGCCTTCTGTGTGGCCTGCCTTCAGAATGCGGCCCCTGGAGGACGGATGGAGGATGGTGCTCAGCAGCACAGGTGATAGACATTTTGATACCTTTTGCTTTCCACTCCCTAGCCCGCAAAACTCGGTTTTATTCAACGCAGCGGGAGACAGATCTTTGTTGCTGCCAGTTTGTCCCTGTCATAAGCACTCTGGAGTCTTCTTGTTTGCCAGACTCCTTTGCAGCTAGAGGACGCCATTGGCACCATTTCAGGCAAATGTAAGGGAAAGTCTAGGTGAGGACAGACTCTGGAGAGAGGTTCTGCTTCTCCACGATGGAGATGAATCTGGCAAGAGAGTCTTCTTAGGTTGCCATACTCTGTGTTTATTATGGAATGCAGACACAATGTCTGGTGTGGCAGCAGTAAGTCTATAGCCTATGGCTCCAACTTAGCCCCGAAGATAACGGGCAGACAGACTGGGAAAAAATTTGAGTCCTCAGTGACCTCACCAATCTTTCAAATTATCCTGAGACCACCTAAGCCCAGGGTTTGTTGAATGGGTAATTGTCCTCCATTTGTGGTTAGCTGGAGTCTGTTGCCTGCACACCAGAGAAGCACTGGGATCAGTGTGCTCACTGTGAGTACTTGGGGCAGTGCCTAGCACACAATGGGTCCCCAGGAGACCCATTGTGTGGCTGCCACCACCATCATGTGTGTATAAGTTGCTTACTCATGTGAGCACATGTGGATAAATGCTAGATCTGTGATTTGCACGTACAAGGACTTCTGGGGTCAGAATGTCACAGAAGTCCGGGAAATGTCACTTGGCTCAGGCAAGTGGGCCAGTCTCTTTGCCTGATGATAGTCTGTTTCCTTAACTGTGTGCTAAGAATACTGACAAAGTTGTTAGCACTCTGGGCCTCATACCTCAGAGGTGGGGGTGAGATGCTGGTGAGAGATTGAGACTAAGAGAGGCCCATGGAAATGCTTCATACAGAATCTGTATGTTGGAGGGCTGTGTGTGTGTGAGTGTGCATAGTTGAGTGCGTACTTGTATAGTGGTGTGTGCATAAGGCACATAGGCAGGGCTATACATATGTGTGCAGAGGTATATGTGCACACGTGAAGGGGTGTATGTGTGTGTGCAAAGGTGCACATGCAGGGCTATGTCTGTGTATGCAGAGTTTTATATATGAGTGTGCAGGATGTGTATACATGCGAGGGCCTGTGTGTACACAGAGGTATGTGTGTGCAAAGGTGAGGGTGTATATGGAAGGGCACATCGCAGAATATGTAGACGACATGCAGTAACCTGTGCACAAGGAGTGTACATTTATGCAGAGGTACGTATACAGGTGTTTGTGTAGGGTCTGTGTATGGCGTACTGTCGTGTGTGCAAGTATGTGTGTGTAAACACATGCATATCAGCAAGGGTGCACCTAAAGTGTGTGTACGTGTGCAGGGGTATGTACACACAGTTATTCCAGCCAGTGTGTAGATAAACCCTAGAGACTATGATTTGAGGGTACCTGTCCTTGACCCTAGTAGAATGGAGGTAACTTGTGCATTCCAGGCTTTCAGACTTCTGCCTCCACAGGCCTCCCCTGTGCACCCCTGGTTCCTCAGAGGTCAGTGCTCCCCAGGGTTGCCTCCTGCTGCCTTCTTCAAAACACTACCAGCAGCAGCACCACCA
>LOEQ01001029.1:352735-382008 GCA_001685075.1 Bramus lutescens | reverse complement strand
CCTGAGGTGCCCCAAAGCCTGCCCCCTCCCACAGAAGGGATACAGGATACAAATGGGGGGAGTGGGGCACAGGAGCACCCCGGGGCCAGCACCCTTATTTTATGGGTGGGGTAGGATGGTGGAGGCCAGGCTTTCTTCAGGATTGCTGGGGATGAGTCATCAGTAACCAGTCGTCTGAATTCCCAGTACAGATGATGCACTATTTGCTTATCGCCTATATACTTTTTTTTTTTTAAGAGAAAAGCAGAAAAAGGAGATTTATTCAATGTGGTCTCATTGAGAAAAGGAATAAAGAGATCCAATAACCGTCCACTCCCAGCCCTGGTCCATCTTCAGGTTCTGAAGGAAGGTCACTTCTACATTACGTATTGCATCCACTACCATGGAAACGCTGTTGCTAGCAGATATACTGAACTACTTACAATGACAAGAAAAAGTCAGTATGTATCTTGAACAGATGCATTCCCCCCAACAGCTTTACTCCACGGTTGGATGAGTCTGTGGATATAGAACCCATGAAGGTGGAGAGCCAGTTGCCTTATGCTGGGACCAGAGAAGTGAGCTGTGGGACATTCTGGTATCTGTATCCCCAGGGGGGCGCTGCCTACTCTGCTACAATCACAACTACTAGATCTTTCCTTCTATCCATAAACGTGAATGGAGCTGTGAGTATCTCAGCACCAGTGTGCCTGCACCATGTGGCTTGCTAGAGACTCAGGGGCACAGACTGTCACAGGGGCCATACTTCCTGTCACCTGACACAGACACGGGCCTGGAGGGTGGACCTGTTGTGGCTCTTGCCCTGGGCTGGTATCCTGAGCAGAGCAGGGCTTCCCTTAAGTATGCCTGAGGGAAAGAAGCTACAGGACAGCACCCCAGGAGACAAGAAACAACTCTCTTACCCACTTGCTAAATGGATGAGAAAGCTGAAACTTTGGGTCCATAACCACATAACTGTTGGGGGGATGCTGGCACCCCAATGTTGTTCTGAGACAGAAGACTCCATATGTGCCCAATTCCTTCCGGTGGACACATCAAATCAAGGCTCTTGAGAGGATGAGGTCATTTCATTAGCAGTCAAAGCCCAATAAGAAGGCAATGAAGCAGGGAAGCAGGGAGTCATTGTTAGAACGACGTCATAAGCAGGCACTTTGCCTGGACGCACTGTTCTGGCCCCAGACACCTTGACTTGCCCCTCAGATTAATGTGCAATGATTATGCTCATCGAGGAAGAGGGAGACGACTTTTAGAGTGGAAAGACACTGTATGTCTCTGCTCTCTCTGGGGTCCTGCTGCCTTGGAAAATCATACCCAGACAGTCCGAGTGCTGTCTCCTGGCCTGAGACAGGGAATACTCAGTGGCCCTGGCTTCTGAGCACCTGGTGCTTGGTGTTGCTGCAGGCAGGGACCCTGGGAGTCAGGCCAGGGGCTGTTGGGAATCCCAGCACCAGGGTAGTCCCTGCCGGCAGCAGTATGAGGCATGATGTTCACAAACTCAACCACAGCACAGAAGCACCGCATCAGTGCCTCTGCAGTGCTGCCTGGCGCCTGACCCAATTGAGGACTCATCAGGCCAGACAATCTTAAGCAGCAAAGGACAACAGTGAGCACAGAGCCAGGGCCACTGATGGGCAGTGAAGGAAGTGACAAGGAAGCCTTGGGTCCTTAGCAAGATGTGGGGACAGGCATCTGTCTCACTCTGAAATTGGAGGCAGTTCCTGGTAATGGTCCAAACTGAGTTTCTAGCTTCCCCTCCCCCAACTGCTTTGCTGCAAAGGGATGAGCTCATAGGCTGGACCTGATTTGCTCTTAGGAGAGAAGTGCTTTGGTCCTGATGCTGTGGCGACTGCCATTCCCCAGTCAGTGCGTTCTATTCTGTGGGTGCTACCTGGCTGCCCTTACTGGTACTTTTCCACTGGCAATGGGCAGGAGACTCATGATGACTTATTTATACATCTCCCTGGTTGACTTATTTATTTATTTTTATCTACCTTTGCCAACAACAAGCCAGGCAGAAAACAACAAGGCAGGACAGCCCTGAAGTCAAGCACTTCCCCATGGCCCAAGTTATCCACACAGTGGAAAATGTGGTGCTAATTACCTCCCGGGGGGGNNNNGGCCTACCTGGACCACAGGAGGCTTCTGTCTCTGCCTGTTTGGGAAGATGGTATGCCAACCAGGCAGTGTGCAAAGGCATGGCTGTCTGGGACCACTGTTTCCACAGCTGGTTTGAGCAGGTGCACATAAGACACCCAGCTCCTCTAGCAGAGGGGACATGCACAAGGTGGCACATCCTCAGGGCCTTGGTTGGGGAGGGCAGGGGGCTTCCAATTATGGGTCTGTCATGGTCACAACAATTTACATGCAACCAACCAAAAGAGAAGTTGTCAGGAGGGTTTCATAGAGTCACAGGGCCTGTTGAGTGGGAGTCCAAGAGACCTTGGCCCCTACTATGGTGGCCCAAGCCTGGAATCCCTTCCCAGTAGTCGGGCAGATTTTTGGTGTAGGCCTCTTCTTCATCACATGACCATGAACCAGACAAGAAGCTTCAGGGAAGAAGGACTTATTTTGGCTCAGGGTTTGAGGGTACAGATTGTGTCAGGGAAGGCATGGCAGCAGGAAGGGGCTCTTGGCTATGGAGGCAGAAGTGTGAGGCCACTTGCTTACATCTTGATAGACTAGCAAACAGAGGAACTGAGCCATTGCCCCTAAGCCTGGTTCCCAGTGACCCACATCCATGAGTGAGGCCCTACTTCATCCCTAAGGTTTCACCTATCCTTCCACACCCCCAATAGTGCCATCAATTGAGAACCAAGTATTCAAACAAATGAGCCTATGGTAGTATAACATATCCAAACAGTAGTGCCAACCTGCTCTCAGAGAGGTGGGGCAGGAGCCATGCCTTTTCCTCTCTGTACTCAGTATGACCATCTTCCACCAAACACTGTGAGCAAAAGCCCGGCTCCAGCAAACTTAGAGAGATGCCTTGGCAGAAGGTAGGGCTGGGAGCAGCCCAGTGGGTGGGGCATTCCCTCTCCAGCCTACTGTGTATTCTTCTACCGACTGCCAACCTAGACTGAGCCTTATTTCTCTAAGAGTCTCACTTTCTCAGTCTAGAAGACAAAGGGCAGAGTATATGACTGGTTTGGCCTATTATTTAAAATGTATTTTGGGAGCACCACATATTTTGGGAGTACCTTTATATACTCAACGTGTATGCTGTCCCAGGACTGGAGAAGTAGTGGCTAATGTGGCCAGGAAGGCTTCACGAGAAAGGGGCTGAGAGAGTGCTGACCTTCAGCTGCGAACCTGAGAGCCCCAAGAAAGCCTGGGGCGAGCTCTCCACACATGGCCAGGGGACAAGGGATAGGGGACAGGGGACAGTTCCACACATGGCCAGGGGACAGGGGACAGTTCCACTCCCCTTCTGAACACAGAGCGGCTACAGGTGAGGATGGCTAAGTGTAGCCCCAAGGGCTCCTGGGCTTTCTGACTTTCAGGAATAGGAAGATGAGCAGGCCTGGGCTCACAGAGTGCAAGAAATGTTCCAGGATTTACAGGAAACTTGGAAAGCTCAAAGTCAAGTATGAAGCAGAAGGCACCAGCTGCTGGACTAGGAATCACAGGCTCTTGGAGGCAGAGGCCATGTTTGCTCACCCGTCCTCCTGTGGGATTCGCAGGGTCCAGACAATGCATGCTGTTAATGAGAAGCCATTCCAGCCCCAGAACACTTCTGGTATGATATATAGACACTCCATAGGTGACTATGGGATGGGTACCATGTGCTTGACCTGTCCATAATCTTTCTTGTCCAGCTTCTGTGCCAACTGTACTCTGGGTCCCGTGCAGCATGCTGTGGGGGGTGGGGATGATGACAGTCCCTTCATTCAGGAAAGTCAGTGTCCACACCCATCCCTGAAGGTTCTGGGCCCCATCTGGACTTCAAATGGAGGGCGCCAGCACAACAGGGCTGCCCAGACGACACAAAGCCTCAGCATTCCCTACAGCCTTTTCAATAGACAGGGAACCAAAGAGGAGAGCCTCCAGGTGCTGGCTCCATGGGATCATTTGACTCACTGGGATACAAACACGGGATGATTTACTACCTGCCAGGGTGGATGTGGTCACTTTGGCCAGTACCTTCCCCATCCCTGCCAGGGTCTAGCAGGAACAATTTTTCCATTTTTAAACAGGAACAAACAGAAATGATAAGACATTTTCCAATGAAGGGGGGGTCTGAAAATGATTAGCCTTGGAAAAATTGTCCCCAAAATAACAAGACAACTCATAATCCTTTATCTGGATGAGAAAGAGGGATGGCCCTCACTGGCCAGCGCTAGGCTCCACTCAGCCGCTCCCCACCACACGCTGGCATTGCTGGTATACCACTGCAGGGAGAGCCTCAGTTCACCAAGGAAAGGAGAAATAGACTGTTTGTTTGGAAGCAGACTTTCCTTGTTTGTTTGAATAAACGTCTTTTCTAGTGCTCCCAACTAGGGCCCAGGGTGGAGGAAGAGAGTGACCAGGCTGGGGACCTGGGGGATGATGGGGCTGTGTAGAGAGGGTTCCCACTGCAGAGCTCTTGGAGAGAACAGAGAGCAGCAGGTATTTGCTTCCCCCACACACTGAGCTCTTCTCATTCCCCACTGCGGTGCAGAATAAATCAGCATCAAGATCAGAGGCATCTCCTCAAGAGTTCCCAGGCAGTGCTGAGAGCTGGCGTGGGAGGTGCTGCTCACCTGCTGGCAAGGGACCGTGCTCATTTGTATGTGGTCCCCGCTTATGGAATGGGCTGTTGCCAACACTGAGCGTGCCCTACTTCTCAGAAGCTCAAAATGGGTCCCCGGGGTCTTTAACAATGACTTGGAGGGAGACTGGAAAATTAGAATAAATTAATGCATCCACTATCACTCCTGTGGGTGTCCTGCTCATTGTGCCACGTACAGCCTAAAGATTCAGGAAAGGTAATGGCTCTTTTGTGCTCTAACCTGGATGGTCATACCCAGAGGTGACCTACTATGGGCACTGGCTTATCCAGGCCAACTGCTCTAGAACCCTGTGCCAGGCAACTCTTGCTCTCTGACTGGACACATTGCTAAAAGCAAGCCCCCTCTTTCCTAAAGAACACGGAAATGACAATTCTACAAGGAGACCTCATGCCTGTCCCCTCTGGGATCTGGGGGAATCTCTTCCTCTCCATGTGACTTTCATTGCTGCCATGTCTGGGAGAAGGGCAGGTACTGAGGTGAGGCACTTGTGCTGGGCCAGGACCATGTCTATCCCTGAGGGCAGACAAGAGGCTGGCATGACTGCCTCTGTACGGCCAAGTCCTGGTTGCACAGATCTCCAGGATGTGTTGGAGCTAGATTCTACATACTGTTTCTTCTGCTCAAAACTGTGTGCTCCCAGCCGCCAATCTTTCTGGCCCCAGTCCAAGTAGTTCTGCAGTTTCTCCCTTGGCTTCCTGAAGCCACCTCTACTCAGAGGACAGGTGTGCTGCCTGCTCTGCACCACACATCTCCTGCACATGCTCCTGAGCTGGAGCCTTGCATGCTGTTCTCTACCATGGTCACTGCTCTCTTCTCTCTGCTTCCCTCCTTCAGAACAATCCCCATCTGGCTCATGAGTGCAAGCGATGTGCCAGCTAAAATGGCTCTCTGAAAGAAAAAGCCCAGATAGGTGGCACTTGCCATTTCCCACCGTTTAAGTACTCCCGCCAGACTGACTTCATGCCACCCACGTGAGCTTGCTGTGGTGGCTTGGATTTAGAGCAGAAGGCTCTGTTTGTTGGGCCCAGTGTGTACAGTGGGAGCCTACTTATTGGCAGCAGCTGCAAGAGGCCCCAGCACTGGGTAAGCAGGACCAGTCCCTTCCAAATGCAGTTGAAACTGCTGGTGTTACTCCAGGTGACATTAGAGCCATCAGACGCCAATATTAGTTTCCAAACCATGCTGCCCTCTTGAGGGTTGAGAGGAGTAACACAAAAACCCAATTTTCTTCAGCACTGAGAATACAGAGGGGCACAGGATGCAGTTTGTCTAGCATGGAGCAGCTCCTGTAGGGGGCCCCAGGCTCTATGGTTACCTCCCCAGGAATGTATCACCCTGGAAACATGGCTAGCTCGCTCTTCTATGCAGCTTCCAGATGGTTGCCAGCAACATGACCTTCTGAGCCTGACTTCCCCGTAGCTATTTCTTAGCAGAGGGCTGTGTCCCTGCTATGCTTGCTGGTGGGCAGCAGGCATCTGAGTGAGGGAGCCTTGACTGGAGGGGGTTGCTGCCAGCAGGAAGCTGGTGACTGTAGCTGGCTCTTCAATCAAAGGCAGAAGTGTATTTGCTACCTTTGTATAAGACACAATCGGCAGGTAAAGAATTTAACAGCTTGTGGGAGTTCTAATTAGAGAGCCAATTATAACTCGATTGACCTGCCTTGCTTTGAAAGGCCAGGAAACATGTATGTTGCCCTTAGGAAGGAGCCAATTTTGCTTCTAGTTTGTTCTGGGAGGTCTCTGTAGGGACCTTTCGCTTGAGCTTTGGTTCCAGCCCTATGTACCTGTCTAGATCTGGCAGCCTAGAGCAGAGGATGAGAGAGAACCTGCAGGGTCCTGGGATCCTGCAGGGAGGGGCTGAGTTTCTTATGAAGAAAGACACCGCATCCAGTATCATTGGCTCCCCTATGCTAGGCCAGCAGCTTCTGCTGCATTTAGAAGGACACTGGCCAGAATTTCAATTATGGATCTTACCAAGAGCCAACTCTTAGCCAGACAGGATCTCTGACCACTGCACACACACACGTGCATGTGTGCACCATGTCCTGAGATTTCCCTCAGAAAATCACTGTTGTTACTAACTTGGGGTCACTTACTTGTCCCTGGGGTACAGGCACCTGACAGACATGAAAAGGGGACACTTATACTTCTAAGAATCCAGGGATAACATTCATTGTTAGACACAGCTGTAGTCCTTCAGGCTCTCACGTGTGATCATACCTAACTTCCACCAAGGTGATCACCATCATCCCCATGGACAGAAGAAGAAACTGAGGCCCAGAGAAGTAAGGCAACTTGCTCAGGGGCACCAGCTCCTTTGTGTGGAAGCCATGCTCTAATTTAAGCTGTGTTTGCTCCTGATGCTTTGCTGTCTGAGCTCCTCCTCTGCACAGGGCAGGCACTGGGGCTGCCTGAATAGCACAGAGGACTGTGGGCACAAGGACTTGGGATCTGGGGAGCTATGCCCACATTTCTTCTACAGGGACTAGCAGCAAAGTCTGCATAACTGATCAGAGCCTAAATGTCCCGAGTGCTATTTCTCCCCTGTCCCTTAAGTGTTGGCATTCCATGGATTGTGCCCTAGGCCTCTTTCCTGCTTCCTCTCTAGGATTTGTGCCTTAGCTTCAGCTACCACCTATTGCCTGCTGCCAACCCCTAGCTATGTGTGACTTGCCAGGATTACAGGCAGCTCTTCCTGGAGCAAGTGCCTTATGCCAGCAGAGCACTCTCTAGTCCCCTCACCAAGCTGCTCCAGGCTTCCCTGCCCAGAACTTCTCATCCTGAACTGCCCTTAGGGATTCTGAGTGTCCAAGTATCCCGCCCTCCACAGCTTCCAGAGTCTGGTCTCTCTATAACGCAAATATAAGCATATCGGCTTGGCTGTTGAAATGTTATCCTGTACAATTTCAAACCTTCAGAAAGCAAAAAGGCTAATACAACGCACCAAGAGCCAAAGTTAACAGTTAAAACCTTTCCCTTAAGCACATGGGTCCTGAGGATTGAATTCAGGCTTGGCACCCTCTGAGCCATCTCGCTGGTGCTGCTGACTTCCCCTCTATTGGCTTAACTCATCTGTCTGGGGGAAGGGTGATAATTTATTATAGATGACAGGCATTGTGACATTTCACTCCTAAGCACTCTCTAAAAATTAAGGACCTTTTCTTGTAACACTTGAGCACATCAGACTCACAGTTCAACAGTACCCTCAGAAGTGATGCAGTCAGGACTCCTGGTGCAGCCATCACTCCGCAGCCACCTCGTTCCTGCCTGGTCACAGCTAAGAATAAAAAGCTACAATGGGATTCTAAGTCTTCCCATAGCATGCAATGAGTTCAACTCGATGGTGAGGGTAAAGTCTGGAGGCACACACCTGCCACTTGTCCATTTTTGAACTCCCATCTGTTATTCTAGGAGACCTTCCCATGAGAGAGGCCTTCCCAAAAGCTTCGGGTCTAAAAGTTTTATGTCTCCTTTGCAAGTCTAGAAAATGAGGGGAGCTGACATGGTCCTAAGAGTGCCCATGTTACTCAATGGGGAGTTTAGAGTCAGCCCCAATATTGGGAAAGGAAATACGCACAAGATGGTTTGGGACCAGTGGTCCGGTAAGCCCCAAAGGGCATTTCCTCAAAGCCACAGCCAAACCCTCAAATCTGTGTTCAAAGGCAGGCAATGGGCTGGGGAGGGCTGCAGACTGAGAGCATTAGGACTGAGATCCAGGGCCTGGGAATATGGATCCGAACTGGCATCAGTTCATGAAGACACAGATCAACTCAGGCAAGGAACTCCATGTCTGGCCCAAGCAGGGAAGGCTTCCTGTGTGTGGCAGGAAGGCGAGGAGCTTCACTGGCACATTGTACAGGAACAGTGAGGCAGAATCTCTAAGAATAAATGTCAAGGGTAGGATACGTCAACTTTGAAAAAAAGATAGGTCATAGTTAGTACTGAGACTGAACTTGGCTGTCAGTCAGTACCTGGTCACCTAAGACTCCAGAGCAAAGATGAGAAGTAAGCACAGCATTGAGAGTTCCCTTTGGCTGAAGTGAAGAAAGAATGATACAAGGCACCACACAGCTTGCATTTCGGAGCCTGTCCTGCCCCAGGTTGCTTCTGTGTCTGTGTCTCTCCTTAGGGAGACCTGGGTCACCTGATGCCATTTCTCCCTGGCCAGTATTGGGACAACTGTTGCTGAGTTGGCAGGCCTTTCTCCCAAATGGAAATTGCCTATGGAGGAAGTCCCTGGCCCCAAGGGATGCTTGGACTGGAGGGCCAGGGAGGGGCAGCAGAGCTATAGCCAGACAGAGGCCAAGTGATGAACAGCAGGTTCTCTATTCCCAGGGATATTCCTTTTGCTTCAAGGAGGACACAGATACCCAGAATCCAGAAACTGCTATAAACTAAAAATAATAAGAAGAACAAGAATTTAATAATCTTGAAGACACAGCTGATGTCACAGAAAGGGCCATTTACCTGGCTCTCCCCCATCACTTCCGACTCTTGCTGCTCTACCCCTGTACTGACCATGCCTCCAGATGCCCAATGGCATCTTGTGCTGGGATGGCTGCTTCTAGAGCNAGAGCTGCCACTGGCTCCCAAACCAGATTTGAAACCCTCTACCAGGAGAGCCCATTCACACAGCAACCCAAGGGCCCCAATGCCCTGGACATGGGCCATGGTTGCTCTCCTCCAGAGGAGGTGGTCCTACTCACAGCCATGGACTCGGAGAGATTACCAGACCTGTAACCGACACCTCAGGATGACAGTGGTGCTCACCACTCATCCTGCACTGGACCTGTCCAGTAACACATGTGGGCATCCAGCCACACCGTCTACCATGAGAAGATGGGGTTTACAAGTGATGCACAGTTCAGTTGCTCAGCATTTGCATAGCACACTCAAGGCCCAAGGTTCAACACTAAAAACATCCAGTCCAAAGAAATCCAACCCAACCCAAACCAAACCAAATCAAAGTCCTTAAGTAACAAGAATCAAAATAATACAAAAGACAGCAGAGCTGGGAGCTGGCGGCCACTCCAGTGCAATGTCATTGAGGCTGAATTCCTCCATTATGAGACCAACACGGTGTACTCCCCTTTTGTTCTGGTTTGCTCTAATTTACAGTGTGTCCAAGGCAGATCACTGGGGCTACTTTCCCCTCTAGCAAACAAGAAAGTCTCCATTTCACTAAGTATTATGAGAATGGGTATGCCATATAACCTTCCAAATTATACTGTGTAGAAAAAGTGAGATTTAGGCCTATGCAATACTTGTTGAAAAGGCCTTATGTTGTCAAAGTGGCTAAAATGCCATTTGGTTAATTGAAAAGAATGAAGACAACCCATCAGCTAGAATGTAGCACTCTCCCGCTCTGGACCATGGGCTTACACCCAACTATACCAAGTGCAGAGATTAAGCAAAGACGACTGCAGACTTATTAGGGACTCAGTACACAAGCACACAGACACATAGGCAGGGAGGCATCTAAATAGCTCACAGGCCTTCAGAGAAAAAGTTGCTCTCCCTAATTTTCAAAGGAGTTTTCTAATTCTGAAAGAGAACAAAAGGCAATTAATAGATGGAAGCACCTTCATAGCCGACCACGGGATGGCTTTCCTGTGTTGGTCATTCCTTCTATGCATGGGGAAGAAAGCTGACACTGGGGGAAAGAGACTGGCTTCTGAAAGGAGGGCCCTCGAGTTCTCTTCCAGCAGCATACCCGTGCCCGGGTCTGAGCCAGACCAATGGAAGGAGCAGACGCATCCCCTGGAGAAATGGAGGGTCAGAAGGTAATCCTGGGCTGATGGACCAGTGAGACCAAGGCGGAAGCATTGGCTGCCAGGCCCTACAGTCCTAGCCTCTCTAACCCTTCTCTCTGCCCACCAGAGACATGTTGGGGGACAGACTTTTGATTAATAAACCTTAAGACACAGCAACTTCCTCTAGCTCAGGGGACAGACACCTTCAAAGACGGAGGGAGCAAAACCAAGTTTCAGGATGCCCATGTCAGCTTCCTCACCAAGAGAAGCTTCCTCTTATTTTCTCCTCAGCCCTCTTTCCCAAGTCCCCAGGTACCACACCCTAAAGGAGAAAGTGTTTTCATACAGTAAATAGGCCTGAAAGTTTGAAGTCAGTTTAAGAGAGCTCTGACATCAGGCCTCCGTTCGAAACTTGAGGAGAGATGTCATTCATTGTCTCTGTGCACAGTGTATGTGGACAGCTTTGTTTTGACAGAACACCTTAAACACTGTCCAAAGAGCTGAAGACACAGGTATAATGTAGACTGCACGTCCCAGCCTGCCATCCACATAGGACAGCATGAAGTATTCTCAGCACTTAAGCCAGCTCCTGCCGCTTTCTGGCCCTAACACGCTCCCTCTAGAGTTTATGCACTTGTTGCCAGTCCAGAGCCTATGCTTTAGAGAACAGGAGAGCCAGGGTTTCCTCAGAGACAGCCTGTGTACAAGCCCTTCAGCCTGAAGGCACCCAAATCCAACTAAGAGGGTTCTTTGTCTCACAGCCTGTCCCCAGAAGACAACATGGTGTGTCACGCTCCAGACAGAAGCTAGTTATCACACACGCCTCTGACAGAGCCCCAAAGTGTCAGTGACTTGAAAGCACCGCAGGTAGACGGGCTCAGAAGTAGTGGTCTCAGACTGTTATCACTACTTCTTCTTCTGCAGACCTTGGAAGTCTAGCAGTTTTCCTAATCTCATTTTCCTCTTTGAATGACAATGGCTTCCTGTCTCTTTCTAGTCCCTGGCCAAGTCTTAGAGCTTCCACATTTACGGGTGGATCTCTTTATGCTTTCAGTTTGATGACCTCACCTCTCAGCATTGCCTCTGACAGCCTAGCTCTGCCCGAGTCTCATCTCCGAGGGCTGCTCACTCCT
The DNA here is from genome assembly GCA_001685075.1 of Bramus lutescens. Classification (NCBI taxonomy): domain Eukaryota; kingdom Metazoa; phylum Chordata; class Mammalia; order Rodentia; family Cricetidae; genus Bramus; species Bramus lutescens. The sequence goes on along the minus strand of LOEQ01001029.1, from coordinate 370,354 downwards.
TTGGTGGGAGGCTGGTCCTCCCTGTTTGCTGTTTCTGTCAGAGGTGAATGGTGGGAGCAGTGTTGATGAGAACGGAGGGAGAAACTGATCAGGCAGTCTTAGGGTAGGGACCCTGAAAGTGGGCAGTTCTAGGTCTTGGAGAAGCTGGAAATGGCCTGTTTCTTTCTACCTTGGCCGGAGGGAACTTGAGTCCCTGACCTTTTTTTGCTTTTCTTCCTTTTTATACAACCTAAATGAACGCCCCTGCCTGGAAACTGTATGTGAGGGCAGAGCTGAGACTGAGAGGCACTGGACATTTCACTGGTAGACCGAGTGGACTGGCCAGCTCACCTCCCCATGCCCCACCCTAGCTTCTTCCATAAGGCCCCCAGACTATGCAGCTTTATAATATCCCACTTTCTAGGACTCACTCCTACCATAGGAAGCTCTGCCTTCTTATCTTGAGTTCCCAACTTCACTCTTATGAAGCACCTTTCTGTTTGTGAACGGCACTGAGTTCCAGAGACAAAGGACCTGGAAGCCGCGANGCCCCGATTTGTTTTTTGGTGGCTGTTGATTTGTCCAGGACTCTAGCACCCTGTTCTGCTCATCTGAGATGAGAGAAAGGCTGTTGCTCTCAGACTCCACATTCCTCTGTTAGTGTCACCCCTGCCGGGCCCACTGTCATCCTCTGTGCTTGGCCTCCTCCAGTTCCTGAACCTCCCGTCCCCACCCCTCACCACCCCCATGCTGTCTCCTCCCAGAGACCTCAGATGAGTCCCACTGCTCCTGTTGACATTCACAGTCATGCTTGTTGCCCAGCAACACCTTCCCTTCCGGTCTTAATGACTTCCCTCCTCACAGCCCCCTTCCACCTTTGCTTCAGAAAGCCCTGGTCCTTTCTTACCTTTCCATCTTACACGTTGCCCTCAAAAGCCCAGACTGACGTGATCAGAGGGCAGCCAGATGTCCCTATTTGTAGAATCTGTTCCTGTCCTGGTAATTGTGTCCTTGGATGCACCGGGTTTCTATGCCTGTCCTTGGCCTGCAAAGTCCAGCCTAGGCAGACAGTCTTCTCCTTGAGGCCACCACGGGCCACCACTGTGCACCTTCTCTTTTCCCTCCACTCAAAACACAGAGTGACTGCTTTGGGAAAAGCTGGCCCATGTGTCATTAATGCACTGCAGGTACCGGGAGAAAAAGGACTTTTAACATAGCTAGCAAACAAACGCAAATTTATACATTCATGCAGACTAACACGGAAAATATTCCTTTAGGTTTTCTGGGAAAAGTCTGATCCCTCTGAGAATTCCTCTATGGCTTTGCAATTCCTTGTCTCTTGAACTTAATCCCTGCCCACACTCAGCCCCTGCCTCCGGCCTGGGCTAATTACTACCAGACAACACCTTTGCTTTTTTCCTTCCTTTTCACCGTATGTGCAGTGAAACCAGAGGTGAAGGAGATTATCCATTTCTCTTGGGTTTACTTTGCATTTATCTTGTCTGACTTTCCACTTACTTTCATCAATACGATGGGCCTCGTCTTTGCTTTTTAACAATGCAAACATGCTTGCATTCTGCATAATGGGGTGATGTGCCACTCAGCCCTAGAAGTTAGGGAGGCACTCTTCTCAGTGCAAGCCCAGGCTCCTGTCTGTGCCCTGCAGGTCTCTGCGGCCTCTATCAGCTGCCAGTTTCCACCTGTGCCAGACAACATGGATTCCTGTCTTAGGGACAACTCCTGGAGACCACCCCTCCAGCTGCTCGGCTCTTCTTTCTGAGCACTGGGACTGCTACAGACAAACTTCCTGTCCTTGGGTTTCCACTGTACCAAGGTCTATCTCCCATGGTTCCTTATCCTGAGGCCTTCTCAGTTGGTTTTATGATGGTTTCTGGTCCATGTTCTTCCACCCATTACTCCTAACCTTCCTGGGCTCTGCTGTGGCACAGTGTGGTTTGGCCTGGCCTCTCGGCTGCTCTCACTCACTCTCTTTTGGGTGCCAGGAAACTCAGTGCTCATCATTGTTTCTGCCTCTTGCTGCCCTATAAACTTGGACCCCCATCTCCTCCCCAGACTTCTGCTCTCTGCTTTCAAGGAGTTAAGGGGCTCAGAGACACTAGCCTGGTTCCCCTGAGGCAGCAGACCTCCATGAGCCAACCAAAGGGTTTGGCTCTCTTGTGTGCTTTTTTTTTCTTTTTTTTTTAAATTTGTTTGTTTTTTTTGAGACAGGGTTTCTCTGTATCTTTGGAGCCTGTCCTGGAACTAGCTCTTGTAGACCAGGCTGGCCTTGAACTCACAGAGATCCACCTCCCTCTGCCTCCTGAGTGCTGGGATTAAAGGCGTGCACCACCATCACCGCCTGGCCCTGTGCCTAGTCTTTAAGAGCAACTCGTGCTAATGTTCTCCCTAGTTATGTAGATGAAGAAACTGAGGTACAAGGAGTGGAGTATCTGCCTCAAAGTCCCATGGGTAACAGCATTGGGGATCTAGCCCAGGCCTGTCCAGAACCTTAGCCCTGGCCTTGCAATAACCTGTGAGCACCTTCTTGATCTCTGAGACATGGAAAAGTGGCTTTGCTTTAAGTAGCTGCAGAACCTGTGGATTCCAGGGACTCTTGGCAGGCAGTAGAGGACCTAGCACGCCAGAAGGGAGGTCTGCCCTCAGCTGTGACAGGGAGCTGGAAGAGCCCAGGCGAGGGAGCACTGTGTACAAGATCACCAGGAAGGAGCCCTGCAAGCTCTTTGGGAGTCCCTGAGCACAGGCACTCTGCAAAGCTGCGGAGCAGGAGAAGTAGACCTGCCCCAAGTCTGCAAACCTCTGCTCTCAGCCTGCCTTCAATCTGGGTGGTTTCTGAAGACACCAGGATATACAGAAAAAGGCCCTGACCACCCAGGTAGGTAGTGTCTCCAGGCCTGTTGAGGCTCAGAGGCCTGTCTCACTTCAGGGACACCTGGCTGGCCCTTCAGAAAGGAAAACACTTGTAAGGAGCTGGGGGTTTGAAAAGCTCTAAAGGGAAAACAGAAACCTCTTCTGGGGGTGACTTTCCTTTTGATCTTTTGTCTCAAGTGTTCCCCTTGGGGATGAACAAGAAACACTTCTTTGAATAATTCATAGGCCCTGAGGTAGAAAGAAACACACTACTTCTTTTTTTAATAAGGACTGGGCACTTTGTGTTTAATCCCTTCTGCAACATCTTAACCAAAGCTGGAAGACCTGCAAAGCTCTTAATACATCCTTCTTTTAACAGTGAGATAAAAAAGAAAAACCAGGTAATATCTTTAATCAAACAGACTGTTTGGATAATATGTGAAATTATTTATAAAGCTGCATTGAGTTACAGATTGCTCATAAAAGGAATCTGAAAAAAAGTGAGTGACTGTAATTATTACAAGGCTGGATTTATTTTTGAAATTGAAAATGACTGCCTCTGGTTTCCTATTTAATGAACACCTACTAGGCACCAGGAACTCTGCTGAGCTACTGAGTCGTTTTGTTTAGTTCTCGCACAAGCCTCCAGGGTAAACAGCAGCCCAAAATCACAGAAATGCCAAGGTATCTGGAGACTGAACAACAAATCCAGGTTCAGGTTCAGAACTAACCCTCAGGTGCAAGTTCCCTCATAAAAAGCATTTTCAATTCGTCAACATTGTCCTACCAAAGCCAGCAGCTCTAGCTCAGTCCTCTATACTGCACTGCACTGGTAAACAACAGAGAGACCACACTGATGGCTTTGGGATCCTTCGGAGCACATTTTACTGATTAGTTGCAAAACCACACCCTGTCAATTCTAGACACATAGCCAGTCTAACACAACTTCTTACAAAAAGGACATGGAGGCACAGAGAGCTTCTGGACCCTTCTTGAGCTTAAAGAGAGTGAGAGGCACCACTAGGATTGGATCTGTGTCCTGGGATTTGTGCCCGGTGCCCCATCTCACACACGCTGTCTGATGATAGCCATGAGCTCTCCAGAGTCAAATATGTGAAAGACACCAACCTCACCTTTCCTGCAAGGCAGTCCTCTTTCCTGTGGACTATTAAATGAGAGAGGCCCTCTGCTAAGAACCAAATGATCTCAGAACTTGAGCTAGGCATACTGGTCTAGAGGAGACCCCGTGGCTTTCCACCCAGCTTAGAACACAGCACAGAGCCCTGTGTTCAGTCAGAATCTCACAGAAAGGAGACAGGGATAGGATGTTTGGTTGGGGAGGACATCCCATACACATCCCTGTTGGTCACAACCTTGTGGAATGATACCAAGATGGCAAAGGGGCCCACTCTAAGGCCTCTCAAAGATGGCCTATCCCCAGGGGTGGAGGGTAGCAGGGCAATGTGTTCCTCTTCTGTCTTGGGTAATGGGAGGAAGGGCATACGAATTTCTCAAATTGCCACAGGTACACACAGGTGGCAACTGGCCAAACATCTCCCCTCTATAAAATGGGCTGCTCCCCACTGGCCAGTGTCCTGGAGATAAGCTGGATCCTCCAGCTCCCTCAGAGTAAGAGGCCTTTGAAATCTCTAGTATGGATACTCTCTTAAGGCAGCTGCTGCAAGCAGTGCAGAGGCCCAGGTGGCAATGATGGTGACCAACACTGAGATTGTCCTTATCAAACTTAGAGCCACAGGGTGATCTGGATTGCTGACCTGATTGCTCCACTGCACCTAGTACAACCTTAGTAGAACAGGTGAGGCTGGGTACCATCATCTCCAAAGGTAACACAGGAACTGACTGCTTTGTGCCATGTGATGGTTCAATAGGCTAACTGTATTTGGCCTTGAGAAGTAATTAATGCACGTGGGGATGGAGTCCCAATCCAGGGAATGGGAATCCCGGCCTGGGTCTCAGACTCACCAGTCGCTGCATGCTCTTCACATGGGTGGGGCTGATGGATAAGGCTTCTTCATACCACCGCCGGGCCTCATCGAAATTTCCTCGAAGCTCCGCAACCTGGCCCCGCATATATAGCACATTGTGGGACATTGGGAAGAGGTTGGCAGCTTCTTGGGTACAGGCTGTGGCTTCAGCAGGCTTTCCAATGCCAATGTAGACTTCAGCTGTGGGCGAAGAGCAGACAACAGATGCTGTCCCAAATCACTGCCCTCAGAGACCCTGTGGCAGCTGGTATTCTGCTTGGGGACTTTCACATTCCAGGAGTCTGGCAGGGCCCAGAGCCAGCTGTCCCCTACCCCACTGGACATGGCTACAGGCCAACAGTCTTTTGTGCCCAGGTCACTTGTGCTTTGGTCCTTGAAGGGCACACATATGCCACTACCAAACCGATGGCAGGGAGGTCCTCCTGGGCTCTGCCCCAACCTCTGAGGACAGTCGTCCCAGGGCCCTTCAGCATAAGGCAGAAGCTACCCTTGGCTCTGCTCATCACAGAGAAAGGGCAGAAATGAACACAAGGACAAGTGGACCAGAGGCACACAGTCCCGTACAGAGAGGTGGCTCTGCCCTGTGGAGCTTGCTCTTCTGAGGCTAAAAGCACGACAAAGGGCCTTCTGGGGGCTTGGTACATCCGGAAGGGGTATTCTTCATGAAACTCAAAGGAGAAGTCTATTAGGGACATCTATGAGAGCTGACCTTGGATTAGGAGCTGGCAGATATCTATCTTTCAAGTCACCTGTGAGTGGTAGGCAGCCCTTGAGAGCACAGAACTGGTTATTCCCTGTCACTTGGGACAAGTCAACAGGCAGACAGAGTTGGTTATAGAATCTATGATCCTTCCAAACTTTATTTTACCCCAGACTCCCTGGAGAGGGACACCATAGAGGGCAGGGATGTGCTAGCCTGGGGTGCAAAGGTGCTGAGAGCCTGCCTGTGTGTTCTCCGGAACTTTCTCTTTCATTCAGAATTCAAGTGGGTTTCCTGTCACCCTTCCAAGCCATCAGGGCCTGGGAGCCCTCATCATCCTCAGACCTCATTTTGCCAGTGTTTTGCTCTGTCTGGGGAGGGGCCGGCAGGGAGTAGAGGTAGAAATTTTGTTGTAGTATTGCCTCACCCTGAGCATTTCTGAGACAGACCCCAATGATGGGCTTGCAGTCCCTAAGCTGAGCGTAGCCCAGGCCCTGCCCTCATGGATAGCCTAGCCACTGTCTTTGCCAGGTCCTTAGCCACACAGCTTCCATTTGTCTCTGAGCCTCTGCCTGGCTGTGCCAGTCTGCCAAGAGTGATTCCTTTCCCAGGGTTCAGTGTGAGAGTGAGGCACACTCTTCACCTCACTGTGAGATAACTTCACCCTTTCAGGCCACGACCTAGCTCTTCTGACTCAGAAGCTTTCTCAAGTGGAGTCACTCCTTTGAAGACCTTGACTCATCAGTGTGAGGAGCCAGAAGGCTGCAAGGCAGAGCCTCTTCCTACCACCACATTGAGGAAGCTATGTTCTTCTCACTCACCCACTCTGAACCCTGGGCTGGGTCTGAGCCTCCCACCCAACTCTCTCACTGTCTAAGAAATTTGTACCTCCACACAACTCCTGTCTTTGGGACGCTGAAGGTGTTTATTGGATTACCTGAATTGTCATTAGCATCTGTGCCTGCCATTTTGCACACCCTGGTCTTCTCATATCACATGCCTCTCCAGCTTCCCTGTGCTGATCATAGGGATTCTTATTGCAAGGCAGCTGCAGTCTCTCTGCCTCTCTTCCCATCATCCCATCTGCACCCCTGGCAGATAGTCTGCAGTCCAACAGTCCACTAACACCGATCTTGTCTGGGCCGCCAGCAGCCCCCTCCCTGCAGGTCCACTGGATAATTTGTCTTTATTGTGCCACACAGCCTCCTTCAGAAGAGTTCTTCCTGGCCTGGGAAGCTGGTTTAGTAGGTCAACTTACTGCACAAGCATGACCCCAGTTCAGATCCTCGGGGCCCATGTAAAAAGCCAGGTATGGTTGTGTACGTCGAAGCCCCAGCTGTGGGGCAGAATAGAGACAAGAAGGCCATTGGGACTTACTAACTTGCCAGCCTAACAGAAAATGTGGATTTTAGGTTTGGTGAGGCTGTATCAAGAAAGTAGGGTAGACAGCTACAGGGAAGACACCCAGAAGCCTCCTCTGGTCTCCACCCACCAGCACACACATGCATACACATAGCACACACAGGCATAGCCCTCCTTCTCACACACAGATGTACACACACTTGGACTGCACTAGTGATTAGTGTTTGCTGCATGTTGAGCATGTCACTGTGTGATCCAGTGTGACTGTTCCAACTTCTTCATCTGTTCAATGGGATGAGAAATAATTTGCCTGTGTCCTCCCATGAGCAAGAGGCAGGAGTCAGAATCATGTGTGCAGGGATCAAACATGTAAACATGCTCCCATAGAGCGACATGCCCAGCCCTTCCCTTCCTTTTGTTTTAGGGTCTCACTAAATCAGCAGGATGATTGTGACAGACCTGAATTTGCTTTTGTCGGTAATTTTGTTTCAGCCATGAGATAAATAACAATCCTATACTCTGAGTTTCCCTCCTTGGCTCCCACCCTTGCTGTCTTCTGTCTACTCCACACTCAAACTTGGAGGGAGCTTTTAGTACCTCATTCAGATATTCGAGCTCTTCAGGGCTCCCAGGCTGGAGTTTGAAGATCTAATGTGGCTACTGGGAACAGCCTAATGTGCATGACCCGACCCTGGCCACAGGCCTCGCTGCCTCCCTGTGGGTCCCATAACTGCATTTTCTTTAAGTTTCATGCCAAAGCCTTTTGCTCTGGAAGAGTCTCTCAGAGCTTGTGCTGTAGCAGGACTCTAGGACTGTGCCATGCAGGGTGGTGCTGCAGCTCTGTCCATTGTTCCTGACCAGTGCTAACCAAACTTCTGGTCTGCTCGAATGTACTCTATTGCTTCCTGCTTCTGGTTTTGGCAAGACCTTTTGTTCCCAGGGGTCACAGGAGCTGCACTGTTTGTTCTCGGCACTTGGCACATGGAAATCGCTGGCTTCTGTAACTGTTGCTCTGCATCTGTAAGCCCTTCCTAGGCAGGGACTGAGTGTCTGTTTCCATGACCACGGCACTGCAGAGCTTGGCACACAACCAGACACTGACAACATTGTATGGAACCACTGAAGGTCTGAGCAGGGCTGTGGGCTGCACACTTGGTTCTGAATTTATGCCTCCCAACATGTGAGCCTTGCAATCTGAGACAAGTGACTTGGCAACTCTGTCTCAGTTATGACAGGGATGCAACAAGTCACAACACAGGACTCTGGGGACAGTATCCAAGCTATACGGAAGGTAAAGACTATTAGCCCAAATCCCCACAGACGGAGAAGAGGCTGATGGGGCAGGGCTGATCCTCAGAGCTCTGTGTCCAAGATGCTTTTGTGTAATGGCTCATTTACCACGTGTCTAGGAACCATCTTTATTTCCTCATGGTGGACGAACCACAGTTGCCTCTAGATTCTGCTGATGCAACCTCATGGTGGCTGAGAGAAGCTGAGGAGAGGAAGGGGTCAGGCTAAGGAAATTATGACAGTATCACAGCTTCAAATTCCCAGCAGAAATCAGAAAATCTGATCTTGCACATCTAAGAATAGCTGCTGGTTTCGGCTGTGAGAGGTGCCAAAGTAAAAGCTATAATTATTAGTGAGTAACAAGCAGAAATTAACCACCTACCGCAGAGGCATTTTTAGCTGCCATCCCACTGTGGGTACCCAGAAGCTGCCTGGCTTGGAAGGGTCTGGCTGGGCTCTGAATTCCTGGAGCTGTTTGACTTTCCACAGACAGTGAGGCCTGCTGAGTTTGGGAGAGAAGGGCTCACTCAGCTCCAGCGGGTGTGTGCTGAGGGGCCAACCCTGAAGTGTCAACACTGTATTCTAGCTCTCCTGGCTTCTGCCCTGGGAAGATTGTGCCATGCTCACAGCTCTATAGTGGGGCTCCCCTACTGCAAGGCAGGGGGTGCCCCCTTCTGCCCTTCTCTGTGGGAGATTGGGTACTAATGATGTCAAAAGATTCTTGGCACTTTCAGGAAAAAAGCAAAAGCTAGGAAGCTGCTTTCTAAGTATCATGGGGAGCTCACAGGCTGCAAGCAAAGATGATTAAGTGTAATTCTCGGGGGTGGGGGCAAATACAAAGAAAACAGAAGGACTGGGGCGATGGCTCAAATGGCCAAGTGTTTGTTTTGTAAGCCTGAGTACCAGAGTTTATTCCTCAGAACTCGTATGAAAAAGCCAAACATGATTGCATGCTGGTAGCATCACAGCACTGGGCAGCAGAGAAAGGGGGATTTCTGGAATTCCTTGCCCAGTTAGCCTAACTCAGTGAGTTCCAGGCTTGTGAGGGACCCTGCCTCAAACAAACAAACAAACAAACAAACATAAAGGTAGACACTATATGTGGAATGATGGGCATGGTTGTTCTCTAGCTTCTATGTGCATGCACACACACACAGGACACAAGTGAATTTCCTCAACACAGAATAAGTGGTTTATGAGTGAAAAGGAGATGCTTGATATCTAAGAAGATAAGTGGGCAAAAGCCATAAGCAGCCAATGAAAACACCACCTTTCATGCATCCAACTGGCAAAGATCTGGGGTTTTGAAAATGCATGGTATTGGCAAGGAGATAAGAAAAAACAGTCACATGCTGTTGATTGGAATAGAAATTGGTACTGCTCTGTGGAAGGACTACATTTATCCAAATTAAAGAGTGCACACCATTTGACCTATCAGATCCACTCTTTGGAGTTGGCCTTAGAGACACAGAACAACATATATCAGAATACTTACTGAAATGCTGTCTGTAATGGCAAAGTGTGAGAAACAATGACAACGCTAAGCCAGTGTCCCACTGACATCATGATGTTCCCTACCTTGGAACTATAGCATGCAGCGGTAAGAAGTGTTAAGTCAGCACTACATGGGCTGACACACAATGACCTCCTAGTCATTGGAAGAGGACATGGGGAGAGGGCAACAGGGACAAAGCAGGTCCCAGAACTAGCACCAGTGTCTGTAGCAGGTGACACAGGCACAGGGACAAGAGGAGCCTTCCCACCTATTCAGTGTGTACTATGTAAGCGTGTTACCTGAAATTACTTAGATTCGTGTCATTGGTCGAAACAACCAAAGAACATGCATGCACAGCTCAGGCTGTGTTGGAAGTTTGCAGTCCTGCAGTCAGGGCTTCCAAGATGAATGAGGAGGTGGTGAGGGGAGGGAGTGCCTACCACCCAGGAAGAGAAGGGCCCTCTATAATCAAACATCCCTCACTGTACGCTCCAGCTGCCTGTTCCCGGGGCTCATATGTCATGCTCACAGTTTCTTGCTGTCAGAAATACCGCCCGGAAACCCTGATATGCATGGCTAAAACCTGACACTGTCTCAGAGAGACCTTCCTCTCCTGAGAGACTCAAATCCAGACAACCTCCACCACAGGCTCCCGTCACAAGGTCCCACCAGGAAATCTGGACAGTTCAGTACAGGCCCATAAACACCACAGAAACAGCACAGCTTTGGAAGCCACGCCCTGATTGGTTCTCTAAACCCTGCAGACTGTATGGGATCTAGAGCTCTTAGGGTTGATGATTAATACAAAATCGTGATGTCATCTGGTCTCCATAAACTGTCAGAGGGAGGCAATTTATCTTACTTCTTGGAGCAGTCAAGGACAAGTCACACGGGTGAACCCCAGTTTAGGAGCCACCCATTTCCTTCTACTGTCACTCCTTTAAGGGTTATGCAAACATGGAAAGAGCTGACAGTGCACAAATGCCCTCATCCACCCACATGACACACTATGCTCACTGTATGTACACATGCACATCTGCCCAGAGGCTGGAAGGCAAGATTAGCATCTGCTTTCTATAGTTCCATCTTAGTAACCTGCAAAATGTTAAAGTCACACCCATTAGCTAGTAACGAGGGCATTACTCTGAGCCACAGCAACAAAACTGAAACATTGCTCTGAATGCAGTCTGTCATTGAGGTCGCCACTATTCTAGTAAGAGCTATATTTCCTTCCCAGGAGTCATGGAGGGCCATGCAAACAGTGGGGGCAGGGGTGCGGTGGGGTGGGGTGGGATGTCAGGACTGTCTAACTTCCTGGCATTTTGTAGTGCCCAGTTTTACATGTTTTGAGAAGGGCCTGGTGAGATGGTTCAGTGGGCAAAAGATCTTTTCATGCAAGCCTATGTGCTCTTTCAAAAACTAGACTTCAAGTCCACGGAAAAGACAGCTCTGACCTGTGCCAGCCTTACATGTTCAGCCAGGCTTCCTGGTCTGGTCATAAAACAACACTCTGTTTAATGACCCCTCTATCTTCTGAGGTCACTGTCCATATAGGTGACTGAGCAACATAGTATCGGACTCCTGTGCAGTGACCAGCTGTTATGAAGAAAGCTGGGAAGTGGCCCCCCTCGCCCCCCGGGTCCTGGCTCTCAGAGGCAGCCTGTCTTGACCTCTTTGGGGAGTGGGTGGAGGAGAAGGAACAATCACACACATGCATGAATCAGCCTTCTTTTGTACTTAGAAGAATATAATTTGCTAATTTACAGCAGTTGTTATGGGTCAATTAAGGATGCTGACACAGACAATGCAGATGGGCTGGCCCTGTGGCTGGCAAGCCAGGTAAATCAGCTATGCTTTCACACACGCACATCTGCTAATGGGGACACACAAGGCAGGACACACAACCGGCCCAGAGAATGACGGCATTAATAGAAGGACAACTTGTGGTAATGAGCACCCTTCCTAGCGAGACTTGGACTCTGAGCACATTCCGTGGCGGTGATGAGCCCAAGAAGGGTCCACCAGGATCATACAGATGAAGGGGTAAAACTTGAGAGAAAGGTTACTTTTCGCAGAAATAGAAATATGCATATACACTAACAGTCATCACTTTCTTGGGAGCTCACCTTGTACAGTCAGCTACTGCCATATGAAACCAGGGCATAAGGGATTATTATACTTCCTCGGGGTCAGTGTCCAGAACAGGGGCTGCTGCTACTGTTCCTACTCTCTGCAGGCTACCAGGCCTGCCTTTGGAGGGAAGTGGGGACACCAAACATATTGCCCTGCCCTGGCTTCTTTAAAGGCATCTGTGCCACCAACACTTTCTATCCCATTGCTGGAGACTCAGAGAGTGGACGGTGAGATGCGCTAAAGCGTTGTGTTCCTTGACCCTTGGAGATGGGTGCTATCCTAATCCTACCATGAAAATGAGTAAACAGAGGCGGAGAGGTAGGGCAAGGCTGGATTCTTCTCTGTTACCTATGAAGACAGCATGAGGTGCAAAATACTGGCCCTTCTATAGTGCAACAAATCCCAACCTGCAAATTCCTCAGGGGTCCTCAGTCCAATTTTCTACTGAATGCCTACTCTGGGTCAACTGTAGTCACTGAGGAAGGATGAGGAGATGCACGGTAGCTCATGGCCCCTGTACAGATGCAATATCAGTTTGGTGCTTGGTCACAAAAGCTTTAAGTTCTCCTAAAGGCTGGGGGGGTTCTGGGCTAAACAGTTGACTGCGCCTGCAGAATCCAGCAGTCTTAGGATCAGCAGCAGGTTGTGAGAAAGGATGGGTAGATGAAGAGGCCCATGGGGCCAAGGGCTAAGTAAGAGCAGTACCTGCATGGAGCCAGATCTGTGCCAGGGTCATCCAGGGATGCAGCGGGCCCTGCTTGGGGGCACTGCTCTGCAGAGATGAGGCCACTTCTGACAGTGCTTGCTCCACTCTTGAGGCTGCTACAGATGTGGCATGGACAGAGCCTGTGGGAGGTTTCAAGACTATGTTAGGTGTTAAAGGGGGAGACCACAAACTATATACCTCACTAATGACCCCCTCCCAAACACGGACATGAGTATGAACAAACACATATCCTTTCCCCAGGATGCAAGTTACTGTTCTTAAAGAAATGGGGGGGGGGCAGACAACCATGATGGCCTAGTACCTTAGTTTCCCCTTCTGTCTAGCTGATCCTTTAGTCCACACACAGGGCACATGCTATGCTAAGCACTCTCCAGGAGCTCAGTCGGGCATGTGAATGCTGGGGCAGGAGGGGAGTGCAGCTTGACACAATTAACAAACAGCATCAGGGATGGAGCACAACGGCACCATACAAAGCACTATGTTCTTAGGGCCTAAACCAGCAGCAGGGAAAGGCCATGCTTGTTTCCTGGTATAGTATCTTGAGGAGACAGCTAGCCATTCTCAAGACAACCCAACTTCCTTCAAGAGATGGGCAACACCATGGATGGAGAATCAAACTCTATGACTTGACTAAACACCAGACAGAGTACATGCTTGCTTTGTACACAGCATTGCCTGTTGTTAAGGCTGACACTGGAGTAGAGGAGGATGGCCCGGATGCTCGAGCTTCGAATATACACCTATTTCCTAAAACCTGCTTTCCTGAAAGGCCATTGGGTACATGTGCCAGGCAAAGGCATAGGTATGGTGCATGAACCAAAAATGGAATGGGGGCCTGATGACTAGAGCCCACATCCTTAACAGGAGCTTGTGCCTCACATCTTCCCAACACTCAGTCATAGAGGCATGGCTCAGAACTGAGAGGAAGGTTCTGTTATTTCAATTTAGAACCACTCATATATATAATATATAAAAATATATACACAACATTATTAACTTATCATTTATCAGGAAGTTCAGTATGGAGACAAATATTGCAACATTGTTAGTGGTAACAACTATGAATTCAAGATTTACAACAGTGAAAAACCATGTAAAAATAAATGCTCACTATAGAAAACAATCAAGTTCACCATATACTGGGTAATACAAAATTGTGAATGTAAAAAAAAAATCTCAGTTGGGCTTTGGGATGTGCTATTACTTAGTCACATTACTACTACTACTACTACTACCACCACTACCACTACCACTACCACTACCACTANNNACTATCCCTGAGTTCAGAGGCTTGGTAAACTGGGCATGGTGTTTCATTCCTCTAATCCCAGCACTCAGGTACCTGGGACAGGACTGTGAGTTTAAGTCTAGCTTAGGCTAAGTAGTAAGACCGCTTCAAAAACCGAAAACGGGACAAAAAGGAGATGTCACAGCAACTGGCCATCCATATTATTTTACTGCTTCAATAAGGTAGAAAGACGGATTCTTCTAAATGCGTTCAGATTTTTGATGGGAGTTTGGTGGGCAGAATCCAAAAATCTATGGAAGGAAAGCCATTCTACCATCCATGGATAAACCCTAACCAGACAGGCTCTGGAAGGTTCTGGAGGGGACACCAGCCCCAGGAGCCCTCAAGGTTCTCCAGAGAAAGCTGTTGCCCAAGAGTAAGGAAACTGAGGACATGATGATATTTCCCAGGGGAAACCCATGAAGCCCAGCCAAGGATCTACGCTGCTTTACACAAAATATGTCTAGGGCTATTCTTTTTAATATAAATAACAAAATAGTTCAGCTGCCACAGATATTTTTGTTTGCATTTTTGCTGTAACTTTTGTGTGTGTGTACATGTTCATGTGTGTGCTGGTGCATATGCACATGTGTAAGTGAATGTGCAACTCCAGGGGACACCTTGTGTTTTGAGACAGAGTCTCTCACTGGCTTGGAGGTCTATGGAAGAGGTTCTCAGAGCCCCTTCAGAGGCTAGAAAATCATGAAGACCCCAGAGATTTATTGGGCTTTGTCTACTGATACTGCACATTAGGAACTAAAACATGCTCAACATGTTCACTTATTTAATTATTTAAAGATAATAATGCACTATGGCTATAGAAAAATGGTACAAACTTTGTTCAACAATCTACAGATCCCTTGCTAAAGATGTGTGGCTTTTGGAACAGCTAATGTTGATTTGGGGATTTATTTTTTGTCTTTTGCTCAAGAAAGGAACTACATGGTTCTTACTGAACTCCTGCCCAAATTATTTTTCTTTGCAATATCTATAACATGACAGAATTCATTAATGCTTAGTGTAATAATAATCCATGATGATGATGACAATGGTGCTGATGGTGTTGATGGCAGAGGTGATGATCAGTTTTACAGAACAGGTTCCATTTTAGGCTCCTTGGGTAGCCTTTTGCACTGTTCAAGTGACAGAATTGAGACTTGATGTGCCATGTGACCACCCAAAGCTATACAGCCAATTGGTGGTAAAACCAGGATTCAAACACTGTCTGATTTTAATCCCAACCTCCACCTCCAGCCAATAAGGGCCCCTCCTTCAGGAAGGCTGCAGACAGCCTCCGACTGTCCCTTAGTAAGAGAGGTCTCGGGTCCTCAGAACTTCTACACGAGTGTCATTATCACTGTGCAGACAACAGGCTTCAAAGTAGATGCACTGGCCTGCCTTACAAGACAGCAAGGTGTCTTCTGTTCAGGCTTTTTCAAAGTCATTAAGGAAGCAATATCCAGCCCAGCCCAGGTACTGGGTAGGTGTTTGTAGAATCAATAAAAGAGTAGTGTGGACAAACATCTTTATCACATTCAGGTGAGATTGTGTGTGTTCAACGTGGCATAGCCGCAGACTCTGACATTCAGAATAATAGTAAAAGGCTCTAACCTTCACTGCTTCCAAGGGCTTTTTCAGTGTATCTGTCACATTTCTAGAGGTCTAGAATTAAGGACTGATGTCATTTAGTGACTCTCTCCCTCTAATGCCACTAAACCACTGAAGAGAGGGGATGGAGATGGTGATCAGGAATCTCTGTTCAGTCAACTCCTTGTAACATGTATCACATGGGCAGAAAGCCTGCTCTGATGAACTCGATATTAGAGAATTCAGAGGCTTTTAATAGCAGGTAACAAACAATAGTGGCCAAAGTACACAACAGTTAGCATCTACTGTTCTTTGCAATGACGTACGTAATAAGTAAGTCCTCCACTGGGTTAGAATGTGGAGGAACAGCTAACAATACAGCCAAACAGCAGCCATGTTATTGTTGAGTGGAACTGAAATAGTGAGCGGGAGTCTGCATGGTTGTGACTTATGAGGGCACACAGTTGGAAATGCTGGTGCTCAGCCAACTGTTTTTAAGGAGCTCCTCTTTTCTCACCAAAGCAAATGCACACTGTGCACAACCCAGGGGAAAAATGGAGCAGAGTCTTGGAAAAGGAATCTGAAGGAAGACTAAAGGACATATTTCCAAATTGAAATCCAAGACTCTGGAGAAATGTTTCCAAATTATCAGGTTCAACAGATGAGCCAGACAACATGCCCAGCCGCTTGCATCTCTTACTTATCACACTAACTTGAGACGCGCTTATCACTGCTGGAACCCAGGGCGGGAGTGCAGGGCTGTGTGCTGTAGCTACTGTGCCCTGCCAAGGAGATAAAGCTTCCCTTCCCTTAGGACATGGCGGCTGGAAAAAGCTACAGCAGGATCAGCTCAACTGGAACGTGTGGAGGCAGGAGAGACTATGCCCTAAAATCTGGCTCAAGGTTTGTGAGTTAACTGCTCAAATGGTCCAAAGGGATCAGATGCCTTGAAATGAGGCAACCTGCATTTCCTTGGCCCATGCATTTTGTCACCCTCCTGTCCTGAAAGACTATTTGGGACACCTGATAAAAAGGCTAAGTGCCATCTGAAGAACTGTTCTGGTTCCTAACCTAGGGTTTCTTCTAGATTCTGCGGGTCCACCTTGGGATGAAGGAGATCAGGAACAAGGGTGAAAAGACCTCTCTCCATAGTAGAGAACCAAGACCCTCAGACAAACCCAGGCTCTGAACTCCTCCTGAGCTTTCCTATCAGAAACCTTGCCATAAGTCAGACACTGGCAATGGCTGGCTTCAATTGCTTTCAGCCGAAGCCTTGGCCAAGCTCCTTTGCACCTATGGAAAGAGATGCCTGTGTTGATTTCAATGTGACAACTACATGAGGTCTTCTTAGCCACTAGAGTTCATCATTCAAAGGGACCCTAGAGGCAACAATTTTGGTAGGTGATTTTGGGAGGCTTACTTAGGTGTGGTCACCCTGCACTTTTCACAAATCGGGGCTCCCCTCTTTGGCTGTCTGTCTGGTGGGACCGGACAAGTGGCTGTGGATGAAAGAACCCTGCGATCCCTTTCTCCTGTGTCTTCTCAGCATGGAGAGGGTGAAACCTTGTCTGTCTAGTGACCTAGTGCTTACCCCAGAGCTGAGAACAATGGACAGTGGTTACATCATGCGTGAGAAACATCCTTTACCAAAAGAGACACAGCAGTAGACAGACATACAGGACACATACTGGCCAGGATTTGGGCAGCTCTTCCCGCTCTGGCCCTGGAGGATTAACTGGGTTACGTCATATGATGAACGTGGGAGAGGGATGAAGCATGTGGCTGCCACACCCCACTCATCACCCACATTCTTTCTGCCTGCTGCTCCGCAGCCCATACCTGCCTTCCTCCTATCTTTTCTGGAAAGAACCCGAGCCAGCCACTCTGGTGTCTGGTGTGTAGCAATCACTGGCTGATGGAGCTCAGTGCTCATTTCCCTCTGCTCCCTAACGAGTCAGGGCCGTCAGTCAAAGGACTTTATTCAGTGCCCATCACCTAGAAGCTGTGCCCCTAAACCAAAGCAGAAAGCGATCCTCTGTTTTTTGTTTACCCCTAAAGACCCTGAGTTCTTAACAGCAATCGGAATGACTGAGCATTCTGCCAGCCAGCCTGCTTAAGTGATTCTCATTGTAACAGGAAAAGCCTGTCTCTTAAGATAGGCTTGGAAGTGCATCTGCCCGACAC
>LOEQ01001029.1:324290-339602 GCA_001685075.1 Bramus lutescens | reverse complement strand
GGGCAGGGAACCCTGACTGCTCTTTGGACTGGGAAGGGAGGGGGAGGGAATTGGGAGGAGGGCAGGAGGTGGAAATTTTTAATAATAATAAAATATTTTTTAAAAAAGAGTTGCTGTGGTCATGGTGGATCTTCACAGCAACAGACACTGCTTCTCTCTGCTTTTTGGGTCTGGGTCATGATGATCACACAGGCTCTCAGTGTTTCTGAGCCGCACTTTTTGCAACAGTAAAATGAGTCCGATGCCACATGGCATTTGCCCATGTGATTCAACTTTTCTGAAGACAGAATGAGAGTATGTTCTGAAAAACAAAAAAGCCCTACCAAAATGCTGATGGTTATTAGTGGGGCTGAAGTCAGGAAAACATGCATCTGTATGTGTCAGCTTTAAACCTATTTCTTGGTAAATGATTGAAATAGGAGTTAAGAAGAAAACAAGATTCTCCCTATCATGAAGATGTCAACCTATGGCCATGACAGGGAGAGCTCAGGTGGCAGTAATCAGAGGGGGAAAGAAGTGACTGACAATTAAAAAGAAGAGGGGGAGGAGAACTGGTTGTCATCAGCAGAGGCAGCATGCTGTCCTGGAGGGAACTTTGCTGTCAGATGGCCTTGGGTTTGATGACAGCTCTGCTGTATATTTAAGCTGGAAAACTTGGGCCTGTTACACAGTCTCCTTAGCTTCAGTTGTTTCCTCTGAAGTAGGAAACAGTAGCTATGCTGCAGGCTAATGCAGGGACTGAAGGCAGTGCATAAATGGCACAGGGAAGTCCTTGGTGAAAGTAATTACCACCACCCCTGACTGAAGTGCTGTGGTTGGGAATGCTGAGAGGATGGGGACCTTTCTGGTGAGATTCTGCTCAGATTCGGGCTGTTTTGAGTGGCTAAGTCATTATAGAGAATTGAGGGGGCTTTACTCTTTGCTAAGGGAGAGAAGACAAAACCTGAGACAAATCCCCACCCTAAATGCAGGAAATATTTCAGACCCAGAAGGTGAGAATCTGGGTCCCTGAAATGGCAGCACTTTGAACGTATGCTGGAGAGAATGTCCACCCACTTGGCTCCGAGCAGGAGCTGAGTCCTGCAACTGCAGGTGGAGCCCTCTTGGTACACACTGTCCAAAGCTCAGCTCAGCAGTCAGCTTCTATTATGATTTCCCTCAAGCCAAAATAAAGACAGAAAGAGCTGCTGAGAACACAGTCAAGGGCTTTTTCAATTTGGCCACTCCTCCACCTCCACTTAGTGTCCTGAAGGTCTGTGCTAAGCCTCTGGAAGGATATGCAAGGGTCTGGGCAAGACTGGGAAACCCAGACAGGTGGAGCAAAGGCAGAGACAAGGGCAGTGGAGTTAGGCAGTTGGCACAGACACACTTCCTCTGGACAGAAACCAGCTGTTTCCTGTAAAAATCTTTCTGCTTAGTTTTCAGCTTATTTATTTTTAGGAAAGGCTGTTTCTCACACACTTCTTATCACGATCCTGCCTTGTGCTAACGTCCAAGCCACCTAAAGACAGCCTGGAGGCTGCTGGTCCTATGCTGCTGTATCTGGGAGCTTTGAAGTGTGCAGACGCTGGAGAGCAAGCTGCACTCCTTAGTCAGGGGCACTTCTCACCCCAGATGCCCAAGCATGCCGAAATCTGTGCAATGGTAAGGGCTGCTGAGAAACATTTATGTCCCAAGAAAATGAAGTTGAGACAAACACTCAGGAAGCTCTTTAGTAAACGGCTGCTCAGTCTCCACCCCATGCCCATGGCTTTGGAAGAGGTCATCTCCACCCTAGGGCAGGAACACCTTGCTCTGGCCCTAAGAGATCTTTCAAGGAAAGAAGAGTACGGACACAACCCAGGCATTTGGTTAGGTTTTTTTTTTTTTTAAAGGCTTTCCAATTCTGCTATTTCTTTCCTCTGCACATTCAATATTCTTGGTTGCTAAGTGGGAGGAAATGTGGGGAGGTGGGAGAGGTGTGGAGAACTGAGGGAAATTGGCAAAGAGAAAGCTGATGGTTTATTTTCTCCTTTCTAAAGGAGGTACAGGCAAAGGATGGGCTCCACACGGAGGCAACCAGCTGAGGAAGTGTCTGCTGTAGGCTGGGTATAGAACAAAGATGCTCTAATCTTGATGGCTAGGCTACTCTAGAACTCATTTGGCAGTCTAGACTGGTCCTGGACTCTTAGCAATCCTCCTGCCTTGGCATCTCAGAGTTGGGATTACAGTGTGAGCCACCAAAACCTGTCCAACTGAAAAAACTTTTGCTAACAAAAAGTCAAAGTTACCATTTCCCACTGACACAGTTACTTATAGTCAGCCCTTCCTCTCTGTAGGTCTCTGTAGACTATGACAACTAGCCTACTTGTCTGCCTTCTAGACTCCTGTTACCATTGAATGACACCTTGTCTGCCTCCTGACTCTTTAGGGCATACCATAAGTCATCCATACATCTTTCCATGAACTTGAGAAATATCAAGTATTTGCATTATGGGCAGTCACTTGAATCATCAGATAACTCTTTGCTAAATTCCTCTGGCAATGTGTCCCAGACTTGGGGCAACTGGTATTTTCAGCTGGGGTTGCCTGGCGGTTTCTCCCCGCATCTGCTGGCACAAAGGGTAGCATCTTTAAGTACCTGCTAACTTAGGTACTACACAGCTCTGAGAGGTAGAAGTTAACCTGTAGAAACCATTATGACAAATTTATCTATGGGGTATACAATTGATTTCTACCCTGTGGAAAAGACAATCCCACAATACATATTCCATCATCTTATAGGATACTATGTTTTTTGTAAATATGTATATTTGTAAATTCATTTCAGCATTTCTGCCTATGCACATATTCAAATTCTTCTTTGAATGGATCTTAACTTCTACTAGCTCCTTCACAAATAAGTAAAGTTAATAAAATCTTTAATGCATGTTTATTTTATATTTGTATGAATCATAATTTTAACTTCTTCAAAATTATTTTTAACTGTGTTCACAGTGACTTCCCATCTTAACAGGATGTGGTCTGCTATTGACAGACCCTTCAAATATCATAGGAAATGTTTGGAGTGTGTCACTGATCCATCTATACATCAGTTTCTAGAGAGATGGCAATTATCACTGGCAGGAGAGAGAAAGATTTTGTGAATGACTTTTATGAGTCATCCATGGGTCATTATGGGGTGGGAGTGGGAAGGACAGAGGAACAAATGAAACCCATGACTTAGAAGCTCCATCAACCATGGAGAAACATGAAGCTCCTTGTGGTGGTTGAAAGAAAATGGCCCCCACAGGTCCACAGGGAGTGGCACTATTAGGAAGTGTGGCCTTGCTGAAGTGTGGCCTTGTTGGAGGAAGTGTGTCACTGGGGCGGGCTGTGAGGTCTCAGATGCTTAAGCCAGACCTAGTGGCTCACTCTCTCTTCCTGCTGCCTGCTGATTCAGATGTAGAACTCTCAGCTCCTCCTCTAGCACCATGTCTGCCTGCACACCACCATGCTTCCTGCCATGACAGCAATGAACTAAACCTCTGAACTATAAGCCAGCCCCAATTAAATGTTTTTCTTTATAAGAGTTGCCATGGTTATGGTATCTCTTCACAGCAATAAAACCCTAACTAAGACTTCATCATTATTATCGACCATTTGTGGAGATTGGTGTACAGGGGAGTGACAGAGTTAATGCCAGATAAATGCCTATAGGAGATGGCTCTGATTTGCAGACATCCATGCAAATATGACACAAATCAGGCACCACTGGTCTCTTACCTGGGATTGGTGAGGTTGTAGCAGGATTTCCATATCTGTAACATGTGCTTACAGGTGAGCAGCGCCTCATCTGGGCCCCGGCAGAGTGACTCCAACTTCACTTTGGAAAACAGTAGTCTACAGTGAGAGGGAAAAGAGAAGACACAGCTCAAGCCAAAGGCCTACCTCTCAAATTAGACGAGGAGTAGCCTCATCCTAGGGCAGGGGGAAACTGCATTCATTTTAATTTTTATTGAAAATAGATTGTTTTCCTCACACAATATATTCTGATCACAGTTTCCCCTCCTCCAGCTCCTCCCAGATCCCACCCAGCCAAATCCACTTCCTTTTTCTTTCTCATTAGAAAACAAAAAGGTATCTAAAATAATAACAACAAAATAAAACAAAAACAAACCAGAATAGAGAGAACAAACAAACAAATAGGAAAAAGAGCCAAAGAAAAGTACAAGAAACATATATAGATGCAGAGACACATACTATTGCACACACAGAAATTCCATTAAATGCACAAAGTTGGAAACCATAATATATAAGCAAAATACCTATAAAAAACGCCCAAAGTAATATGAGACAAAAATCTTTTAAAGATACAATTGAGTTAATTTTGTGCTGGCCGTCTACTGTTGGGCATGGAGCCCGCGCTTCAGTGTGGTTTATACACCCAGACACACTTCCTTGAAGAGATTAATTTTCACTTTGTGAGTGGTTCTCAAATGGGCATAGTTCATGGGTTAGGCATCAGGCTGTGTCCATGTCCCCTTCAGCATGTGGCTTAGGCCTGTGTAGGCCCTGAACTGCACTTGTCTTAGAATGGGCCATCCAGCACCTGCAGGGTCTAGGGGAGGTAGCGGCTGCAGAGTCAAGGACTCTTAAACTCGCTGCTGAACCTGTGGCTTTGTGAAGGTCTCGCCATGGAGGCACATGCAAGCACAGGTGACAAAACATGGGGGGAAGTTAAAAGCACTGGAGTGGCCAATTTTATCCAGAACACAGAGATTTTATTAAAAGTATGCTTTTTAGAACTGATCCAATTTATTTATGAAACTTCAGAAATTCATTAAAAGTGAACCTTGGTTTATTTATAAGATTACACAGGAGATATGACTCAGTTGATATAAATATCTGCAGAGAGCCCTCCAGGAGAATGCTCAGCCTCTTGGAGGCTTTGAAAGCTTACATAGCTGGGCATGGTAACCCATGTGTGTAATCCCAGCCTGCAGAAAATTGAGGCAGGGGGATTACTGTTAGCTTCTATACACTGAGTTGCAGGTCAGTCTGAGCTATGGGAATACCCTGTTTTTTAAAAAGACTTCCTGAAGTCACATAGGCAAGAGGAGCATGGTGCAGGCTTCCTCTTGTGTCCTGCATAGCCCAGCTATTTAGTGCCAAGACTTCTGGACTTTGAGTCCCTTCACAATCATGAAAGCATCTCCTTATTCCTGACGTCACTCATGGCTTCAGCTTCCATCTAGTGTGCTAAGCTTAGGGATTTCCCTTCTTTAGACCTTCAGACTTAGCCTCCTCCAAACTTCTCTCTGTAGATATCAGACCATGACTGCAGAGCACAGCTCTCTCAATCTCTGGACTTTCACCACTGTCCTTGAAAAGGTTCTGGCACAGACAGATTTTCCTTGCTACCCCTTCAGCTCTCAGAAACCTACTTTAGACTCATCTAATGTGTGCACTTAGTCCCAGCTAGAGAAATAGCCAGCATTCCTTGTCACCTCCAACAGTGGGTCAAACTCTCTTTGCTATCCCTTCGAAGCACTCACAGCACTACCCAGCCATGTGCCACACACCCTTCACTTCTCTGGAGNNNNCCGGCTGCTGCATCTCCCTCAGCTGTGCATCCTGGATCCTAACCCCTGGCACTTACCTGCTCTCTGTTTTTTCTATAGTTCAGCTAAATTGACCTTATCACATTTTTACTTATCTGCTTAACTTGGCACATACTATACTAGCTGCAGTTTGCTAGTAAAGACAGGAGATGACAGCTGCAGACTGCTAAAGGCCTCCTATGTGCCGGGCCTACATGTGGCACTTACAGACATGGGTATTGTCGTCTCTGTAATCACCTTTCTAGGAAGGTAGTAGTTATTTTGCCCCAACAAATGGGGACATTGGAGCCTGTGCCCTCTGTCCAGTTGCTTTTTGGAGGCGATTTTCTTTGTGAGTATGAGTCCTCACTCCCCTATCTATGAACCCCTCCTCCACACTGCCTGTGACTGCGCTCTGCTTGTTGGGCCTTGCATCACATCTGCTCACCAATGGCTGTCTCTGTAGTCCATGGGAGATCATACACTTCAAGTGGTATAAATGTGATACAGGAGTGTTCTTCAGCCACTTGTGATACAATATCCACCTTCGTGGTAACTAGAGCAGTGAAGTCCCTGCCGGTGAAAGATGGGATGGGGCAGCCTTCCCCCAGCACCACCAAACTCGGCTCTACCACGCTCTCCCAACAGAGCACAGAAAGCCTGGGGGTGCTTGCTGGTGGCTCCCAGGAAAGGGTGAGGTCTCAAGCTTCCTCTTCAAGCCTTGGTTTGCAGTACAGAACCTGGGCTGAGACAACCATGGGCCAGGTGATGAGAAGGTTGTGGTCCCTGACCTATAAGTAGTGGGCACAAAGAGGAAGGCCAGATGCAAGCATGGGGCTTGGCTTTGATCCATGACATCTGAAGAGATGAAAATTCCCTTGAAACCTACTAGGTCCACCTATAGAATGGCAGCCATTCAGGGGGTCTCAAGAGTTTTTAAGAAGAACCAAAAGCTAACTCCTGCTGAAGCTTCATGAGTTGAGAATGTGCCAGCAATAATTTCTACCCAGATCCAACATGTTAGGAGGAAAGGAGCAGCTTCTGACTGGTCCCGTCAGTCTCCAGTGAAGACCACATGGAGGCCCATGGGATCTTCTAAGTGAGGGTGACTGCCAAGCATGGTGGCTAGGAGAGAGTTCTCCTAGAACTGTGACGTCTACTGTAGGTGGCTGGGTTCTTGGGTAGGGTCTTACGGCTTGGCCAGGTACAAAGAAAGGTCTGGGAGAAGGTGAGGATGTTTCCTTGTTCAGCAGCAATTACCCATGATTCCTTCTACTGTCCTCAAGTACAAATGCCAGAGTGCATCTTGCAGCCTTGGCTTGAGGGAACACTTCTGTGAAGGTTTCCTGGCTGGGAAAAGAACTTCTAATTAACATGAAATAACAGCTTTCAAACACTTGACTCAGGATATGGAGCTGAAAAGGTGTGGGCTGGATTTAAGAGAACTAGACAGGAAGAACAATAACGGAACTGTAACACACGTGACGAGAAAGGCACTGGGAGGGAGAGAGGGGAACAGCATGAAAGAACCTGGCAGAGGGAAGAGCCAGGGAGCCAAGAACACAGGCAGCTACCTCTTGCACAGGCCTGTGAGCACACGGGCTGGCTATGAACAAACAGGAAGAGCAGGGAGAGATGGCACTGCCTCTTCACCCTCCTCCTGAACTCCGGCGACTTTGTAAGGCAGGAAAGAGTGTTGAACACAGAACCTGTGGCTTGTCATCTCTCCAGAAACCTGCTTGAATGTCTTAAGGCTGCTGAAAACATCTGGCGGGAAGCAAGCAATGCTGGCACAGAAACACAGACTATACAATGCCTGGCATTAGTTTGATGCTGCTAAATCCAAAGATATTATAAATTCAATTCACTGTGGAAATCCCAAGGCAAGGAAAACAAAACAAGTGACGAAACGGCTTAGGACAAATCAGTGTTGGACTGAGGTTCACTGCCTGTTCGCCTGAGGCAGTGAGCAGAAGAGGGGACCATCGGTAAGAACAGGCAGGCCATGTCGTCAAGAACAGTCATGACTTAACACCAGAAGTCACAGACTTCCTAGACTTGGTTCAAAGTTCAATAATCTTATTAAAACATGTTTTGTTCAGAGACCCACTAAAAACTTATTAAAATTAATGAAGAACAGAACATGCTAAAATACCAATTCAATTCTGTGATGGTCAATTTCAACTTGACAGGATCCAGACTCACCTACAAGACAAATCTCAGCAGATCTGTGAGGGCATTTCAAGATTGGTTTAACTGTGTGTATTATGGATGTGAAGACCTGATGTGTGAGTCCCCTCTTTGTGCTGTGATTCCCATTAATGAATAAAGAAACTGCCTTGGCCTGTTGATAGGGCAGAACTTAGGTAGGTGGAGAAAACTAAACTGAATGCTGGGAGAAAGAAGGGTGGAGTCAGAGAAGCCATGGGTCCTGCCACATGGTGATATACAAATTAACAGAAATGGGTTAGATTAATATAAGAGTTAGATAAGAATAAGAATAAGAAGCTAGAGCTAATGGGCCAAGCAGTGTTTTAATTAATACAATTTCTGTATGGTTATTTTGGGGCTAAGCTAGCCAGGCAGCTGGGACCAACAAGCGGGCCCTCCTCCTGTTACAAAGACCCATCCTAAATTTGGGGCGTTATCCTGTAAACTGGGTTCTTTATCTGAATAAAACAGGGAAAGCAAGTGGAGAATGCTTGCCTGTCTAATGATTCTGGTTTGAGTGCAATCCGACCAGCATTTCCTGCTCCTGCCACCACGGTTCCCGCTTTCTCTCCATTATCTGCATCTTCCCTTGTTTTGGCGGCTGGGTGTGGTTCATAACAGGGTTTCTCTGTGTAGCCTTGGATGTCCTAGAACTCGCTCTGTAGATCAGGATGGCATTGAGCTCACAGAGATTCACCTTTTGTATCTTTCCTTAAACTGCTTCCTGTCAAGCACTCTGGCTACAACAAGGAGAAAAGTAACTAATATGGACTTCATTATTAACAATTAAAATCTGAATCCTCTACAATGCCTGTTGTGTTTTGGCTCTTGTCCATCATCTGTAGCCCAACTCAAGCCACGGCCAACTCTTCCCTCAGTTACTAGTCTTCATGCTCCTGGGTCTTTGCACAGAGTGCTCTGTTGTTTGAAATGTCCTTGAAGACACGCGTTCTGGCCTCTCAAGCACCTATTTAGAGTGTTTGCCAAACAACACCTATTCGGCCTTCAAGAACGGGAGTAACCCCCATCCAATGAGAACACAATTGCCAAAACCACAAGAGTTCACAACTGCAGGATAACAAATTATAAGGCAGGAAACATATGTTTCCAAGACAAGTAAAATAATAACAATAGCAGCAGCTGAGAGACACTTGAAATATTTAATCACTGATTCCACAGCAACCCTACAAATTAGGTAGAGAGTTAATCTGCCCAAACTCATATCACAGACACTTAACTCTAAATCTGTCTGACTTCCAAAGTACTGAACAAGAAGCAGAGGATGATCTCAAATCTTATAATGACACTAATGAGGAGGTGGGCATAGCACTGTTTACTCCACTACCAAGTATTTAAAACTCCCAAATGCAAGACTGGAGGCAATACAATGTGGCATAAGGCTCAGGCCCTAGCCCCCTGAGACCTTCCAGCCCAGTGAGTACCACACTGTGGCCTTGAACTTGAGGAGTTGGGTGCTGGGGCTCTGCCCTAGACGGTCACACACAAGATTCAGTAAAGGGCAGCCACATTTGTTCATGTGTTCTTGGGATTCATCTTCCACCCCGAAGTCTCAGACATAAAAAATTCTAGGTGTTTGAATGCCCCAGTTACTCAAACTTTTATTTTTCATTAAAATTCATTAAATAATATTTTACCTTACTTTGGAAGTTTACAAAGAATCCTAAGATAAATCATGGAATAAAGACTATGTTTGGCTTAGGGCAGGGCTAAGAAAGGACATACAACTGCCCCAGTGAGGAGCGAGGCCATGTGGTATTGTGAAATTTCATTGTTCTTCATAGGATATGAGTCTAAGTAACCATTCCTAGGAGGACTCTCTGATCTTTGGGAATCTGCCCTACCCTGTGTGACTCTTGCTCACCTTCTCCTGGGTCCACTTCCATAAGTTCCAAGTTGGGCTGGGGGGAAGATAATGCTAAAAGATCCATATTTCAAAATTCAGAAACTTAATATGCTTCACGAAACTTTCTGATCTAGAATACTCAGTGAGGGCGGAGGAGATGGCTCTGTAGGTGTTGTGCAAACAAGAGCACCTGAGTTTGGATCCCTAGAGCCCACCCAAAGCCAGATGTGATAGCACTTATCTGTGGTCCCAGTGCTCCTAGAGTGGGATGGAAGGCGGAGACAGGAAAATCCCCACAAGATCATTGGTCAGCTGGGCTGGAGTAGGCAGTGGGAAACAAGAGACCCTGTCTCATACAACATAGAAGGCAAAGACTGCATCTAAAGTGGTCTTCAATCTCCACTATGCCCTGAGCTACACAGCCCACATTCTCATATTCTCTCTCTCTCTCTCTTTCTCTCTCTCTCTCTCTCTCTCGCTCGCTCTCGCTCTCTCTCTCTCACACACACACACACACAAACTGCATGCACACATATCCATAAAAATTTTTGAAAAATTTCAAAGTCTGAGGCTCTAGTTTCCTTCAGCTTGCTAACTGCTTCAAGGAGGAAACATGCATATTAGTCATACAAACCTGTAACTAGGTGTGAGGGCTGCGTTCATGGCAGCTGGTTTAGAAATAAAATGATAGGAACCTGAATCCTTGGGAGCTTGCTTCTCTGTGGACTTTTAGAGCCCTCATGCCACGAGCTTTCCTTGGCTTATCTCCTGAATGTGGGCAGGTGCAGAAGCAGCTGTGCAGAGCAGCCCGGAGGTTTGCTACAGTGGGCACGGACGCACAGAACCCTGCATGTCGTCCCCCACCTTTCAGAGCTGGGCAGCCCATCTGGAGAGATGGAGCAGGGCTGCTGCAAGGACCTGAAGGAACGCATGCATGGGACACCAGGCAAAGGGAAGACTGGATCTGCAGAGGAGGGAGTGTAGGGTGGGTGGGGCAAGCGCACTCAGAAGGAATTTTAAATACAGAAGATGGGTTGGCAGCTGACCTCACCGATGCGAGCGATGTGAGAGATGAAAAGCAGCGTGGTGACGAGGAGAGAGAGGAGGATTTGAAGCCAGATGAGTCATTTGGAAACAGATGTTCTGAAAGAGAAGGCGAAGCAGGCCATGTGCAGCCAGCCGTGTCCAGGAGAAGCATGCCTTCAACATTCTGAAGGTTCCCATCGAGCCTGAACGAACTCCTCTGTTGATGGTCTTCAACATTTCTATGCCTACTATGTGCTGTTTGGAGCCACAGCTGGCCTGGCGAGGATGTCTTAATGGACCAGTGCCAGCGGAACAAACACACGAACAAACAACTAACCTGAGGCCCTGAGTTTAGCCACTGTGACTGATAGCACCAGGGCAGCCTGTGATGCTGGCTTACAGCCATACAGAGCTGAGACACAGCTCTACCATTCCCCTTCACAACAGCTGGACGGAATGAGGTGTCACCCAGGTCACATGACTGTTAATACATACCAAATACTCCTCGAGGCCTCACTAATTGCAAAGAGTCAGTACATGATACTCAAGTGATCTGGTTATTCATTTGTTACCCAGGAAATAATTTCATAGACCATTTGACTTACCTAACTACTGTACTGATATATATGATCTCTTATCTATGATCTCAGGAGAAAGAGAAGATACAAGTTTTAAATGCAAAACTAGAAAAGGCCTTAACAGATTTCTGAATACTTTGTTACTCTGAGTATAGACCAAGACATGTAGCTGCAGAATCTACTGGAAAGATTCTTGTGAAAAACAGAATCTATCTCTCTTCTACCTGCTACCCCCAGTCAGAATTCATACACCTCTAGATTCCCAGGTAATCCCAGGTGGGTGCAAAGTTAAATTGAAAAAGCACTGCTGTTGACAGCCCCCCACCCTATCCGAGGACAGACTTCAGTGGTCTGTTGACAGCCCCCCACCCTAAAGGAGGACAGACCCTCAGTGGTCTGTTCACAGCCCCCCACCCTATCCGAGGTCAGACTTCAGTGGTCTGTTTAAGAACAAAGGAAAACAGCCGCCCAGGAAAGGGCTCCGATGCTTCTTGCACTTCGGAAATTCTTCCTGTGCTTATTCATTCCCAGGAGAAATTAATTTATTTATTTAGAATTGAGGGCTTGCTATGTTGCACAGGCTGGTTCCAAAGTCCTGGGCTCCTGGGAAGATGGAACTATTGGTATGCACCACATTTGCTTCCAGTGAGACTCTTGGGGGCATGCCTTTAGTTCCCAAGCTAGGTGGGAATTCTGCAAACCATTCACATTATGCTCACAATTGTGGGCATCCTAGCTGTGGTATGAAATACATGGTACCTGCCCTTCCAGGGAGAACCCCTGAGCACTTCCTGAGGGATGAGCTAGAACTCTGCCTAGTGTTGCCCACATAGCTACACTGAGGGCGCACCATCCAGCCATGGTCTCCCAGCCCCCAGAGGGGCAGTTATCTCACAGTCCTCCCTTTAGTCCGTAGAGCACAGAGCGACTGCCCCACTAGCATGTGGACATGGTAGGATCCTGAATGGGCTTAGTAAATCATCTTTCAGGGATGAAGAATCAAATATTTTGCAGATCAGGGAAATCAAAGTCAGGTTCAATGGCTGGGAGTGTCTGGCATCATGCCTACCCAAATGGGCATAAATTTAAATGTTTTTGAAATGTGTTCTGGTCCAAATTTCTTTGCTGATACATGACAGCTCAGAGGCTATTCTCAGGTTTTCAAGGGGTGAATCAAATGCATTATGCCTCCTGGTTAGCGGCCAACAGGGGAGGCCTGTCTTGAGGGCTAGGTTCTCTTAGCTGAAGCAGCTTCTCTGGTGACGGGTCTACCCACTGTCTCCCTGACAGAAGTGAGCTATTTAACTGCTAAGGAAGTTGTAAAAACGTGACCATCTTGACACTCTCAGGTGCTCCAGGAGACATGGCGCAATGTGCTAGTATGTCTGGAAGCTCATCAGCTCTCCTTGCTCTCTGGGCTCAGTTGTCAGCAGTGACTGAGCCGCACCATATCCCCTCACTCTCAGGTCAACTGTCCCAGAAAATCAAGACCACAGTTATTTGGTAAAACAAAGATACTTAGTGCCAAAGAATATGTAAGTAGCTGGTTTTTCAGAGCTTAGCTGCCTCTTCTCCTGCCCTGGGAGGGGCAGGGCTGGGGACAGAGCCAAGCCTGATGATGTGGCTGCATGCTTGTGACCCTAAGCCTGCCTCCTCTTTATGATGGACCATATTCCTTACATGTTGCCTCTCAGTTCAACTGGAATATGCCCCTAGCCACCTAGAAGTATTTTTAGAGAATACAACGAACACAAATCACCTCAAGGCACTGCAGTTTGCCTCATTACTGGCTTTTGTTTCGGAAATTGATCTCAGTTTGAATTCTGGAGCCATGGTGCCTAAGCTGGAATCGACCTGCCCAGGGTGAACTGAAAACACCTCTGGACTCACACTGCCACCATTATTACAACCACCTTCAGTTCCTGCTTTAGCGATGGCAGCTGCTGAAGGTCATGCTACCCTCAAAACAACAGGGTCTATACATACAGGCGGGACTCCTTCCTAAGGGCTCTGACTGGACGGCATGAGACATCAAGGGGGCAAAGTGAGAGGGAGGCAGAGAAGCTGCCCTCAGGTTCTGTACAGGGAGTGGTAAGCAATGCCCTTGGCCCATCACAGAGAAAGAAACAGGCAGACTCTCCCCATGGCTCCCAAAGCTGCTATGCAGGGCTGTGGGCTCCAGCTGCTCACAGTATATGCTCCTCAGGTCTGTGGCATGCTGAGTACGGTGGGCAGGGCACTGCAGACCATAGTTTCCAGAAAGTACGCTGTGTGAGTTCTGAGGGTGATTCTTGGGATTACTGACTGACACTAGGAAAATGAGTGATCTTGAAAAGTAAAATATTAAAATAAGTCAACTTTCTGGGTGCTGACTGGAAAGGGGTGGCTTTGATGCCGACCTTCTTGCCTGGGGATGACTTTTCCCGGGTCTACTGAACAGACCTGACCTTCAGCTGCCAAGGAGACTGGTCCATCTTGAAGGAAATAAAATTTTCCTAAGGGGGGGGCTCTTCTGGAAAGGGCACAAGATACTTGAGGAATTTAAATCAGAAATGTCTGGCTAGGTAAACATGGGGAAAGAGGTGTAGGAAGTACCAACCATCCCGCTGTGGGTGGCTGCAGATGGAGTCCCCCTGAGCCCCCCAAACAAATACAGCTGTAAACACTCTCCCAGTCTTCCCAGTCTGATTGGAAATGTGTTGGCCTCCGAGCCATTCATTTGTCAATAGACTGGGGTCCTACTCCTAACAAGCATCAAAGTTTACCAAAGACCTCACCACAAACCCAAACCTCCCAGAAAGGTGACGCGTCAGGATACTAAGTGGGATATGTCACCTGGGCTCAGCAAGTCTACTCTGAAAGAAGGCTGGCTTAATGGTCCAGACACTAACAGTTCCTTGTCATCTAATTCTGAAGAATACTTACTAGAAGCCATCCTATAACCAAGCATATCAACAATAAAATAAAAGAAAGTTGTTTTAATAAAGGTAGCAAAACATACACAGTATAAAATTTGCCATTTTAGCTATTTTTAAGTATATGGTTCTGTGGCATTCAAGTTCATTCACAATGCGGTACCACCATCCATCAGCCATCTCCAGACCTTGTGTGTGTGCATACAGAGGCTGGAGGTCAACCTCAGCTGTTCTAGACCTTGCTTAATGATAGGGTCTAGCACTGGCCTGGAACTCACTGACTGAGCTGACTGGCCAGTGGGAGCTGCCTGTCTCTACTTTTTCAATGCAGGGATTACAAAGATCACATACGGCCTTGTAAAGTATTTTATGTGCATGGGTGTTTTGCCTGCATGCATGTCTGTGCCCCACATGTGTGTAAGCCTGCAGAGGCCAGAAAGGAACTGGAGTTACAGAAGTTGTGAGCCATCATGTAGATGTTGGGAATTGAACCCTGGTCATCTAGGATGGCAGCTAGTGCTCTTAACCACTGAGCCATCTCTTTAGCATCTACATAGAGTTTCTTATGTGGGTTCTAGAGACCGAATTCAAGTGCTTATGTTTTTGTAGCAAGCACTTTCCTAACCGAACTATCTCTCTAGCCTCCAGAACGCTTCATTTTGCAAAGCAGTCTGTATCCTTTAAACAGTAACTTCCCTGCTCCCTGTCCCTCTCCTTCCTGCCCTGAAACAAACATGGTTATGCAACTTTCCAGCAGTTTTGTCTGAAGTTTGATTTGATTTTTTTTCCTGTTTAAGTAGAGTACATACTCACACTTACTCATGTACTGTTTATTAGTGAGGTCATCAGATTGAGAGCACTTTTATGAAACCATCAGATGTTAGGCAAAGCACAAGAAAGTGACTTCTCAAAATGTTCAGATACAAGTTTGGATATTTTTGGTGGGTGGACAGTTTCAGGTGTTTTCAACTAAAAACATCCATCTCTCTGGGTCAAAGGATACAGCGCTTCTAAAACACTTTCCTCTGCAAGGATCCCTTATCCTCACACCTGGGAAGACTTTTCAGGTGGTCATTTTTTTAATATTTATTTATTATGTATAGAATATCCTGTCTGTGTGTATGACTGCAGGCCAGAAGAGAGCACCAGACCTCATT
>LOEQ01001029.1:259833-324216 GCA_001685075.1 Bramus lutescens | reverse complement strand
CTTTGGAAGAGCAGGCAATGCTCTTAACCTCTGAGCCATCTCTCCAGCCCAGGTGGTCATGTTTTTTTTTTACACTAGTGGAAACTATGTGTAAAGATCTGGACACAAAACATTCATCCAATCAGCCATGACCACTACAGTCACACACTGCACTGTGGGAGGCATGGTGAAAGATGGATCTGGAGAGACGGCTCAGTGGTTTACAGTATTTGCTGTTCTTCTGTTAAGTTCCCAGTATCCACATGGGGACTTACAACCATCTGTAACAACAGTTCTGGGGATCTGACCCCCTCTTTTAGCCTCTTTGGACACCAGAACATACATGGTTCATTTGCATGTATATAGGCAAATACTCATGTGCATAACATAAAATAGTAAGATTTACCTACATATTCTCAAAGGATCTCAGTTTAAGTTAAAACCTCCTCTTGAGCAGTGTTTTGATTAGTGATTACAGAGGCCATCATTGTGCCTGAGATGAGTAATGATATAATCAATGTGCCCCTTAAATTTGCCTTTGAGAAGAAGCTGGACTTAAGGAAGATGGCTCAGAATCTTGAACTATAGATACTCAAAGAATGTCTTGGTGGGCTGCTCCTTAGTGTCATCTTAATATAACAATTCTAACCTTACACAAATTGCTCTGATGTGTTCAAAAAATAAAAAGAAAGCACTCCATATCATTTAGGGAGCCCAGCCTAACCCAATTATAGCCGAAATATGATGGGGATATAAAAGCAAACAAAATTATAGGTCTAGGGCTGGAGAGATGGCTCAGACGTTAAGGACGCTGACTATTCTTCCAGGGGTCCTGAGTTCAATTCCCAGCAACCACATGGTGGCTCAAAACCATCTACAATGAGATCTGGTGCCCTCTTCTGGCATGCAGTCATACATGGAGGCAGCACACAGTATTGTATACATAATAAATAAAATCTTTCAAAAAAAACCACCAAAATTACAGGTCTATTTTGGATGTAAACATAAATTGGTCAAGGAAATCCATAAGAAATAAACTTATCACAATCAAAATAGTATTATTAATCAATTAAATTTATCAATCAATTTAACCAATCATTTAAAAGTTGGCCAAGGAAACCCATAAGAAGTTAGCTTATCACAACCAAATGGTATTATTATAAAAAGACATGGCTAGTTTAACATTTAAAAATATCAATATAATGTTCATAGATTAAAGGAGTCAAGTCATACAATCATCTCAGTAGATGCAGAAAAACCATTTTATAAAATTCAATATCATTTTTGATTAATAAAAACATTTCTGCTGGACAGTGGTGGCTCATGTTTTTAATCCCAGCACTCAGGAGGCAGAGGCAGGCAAGATCTCTGTGTGTTTGAGGACAGCCTGGTCTACAAAGTAAGTTCCAGGACAGCCAGGGCAGTTACACATAGAAACCCTGTCTTGAAAAACCAAAATGAAACCAAACTAAAACAAAACAAAACCCATTTCTTTGCAAATGAGGAATAAGGAAACATCCTCTATCTCTTAAGGATTATGTGTAATAACTCTGTAATAAGCATAAATATCTGATGACAGACAGTGAAGGAGTTCCACTCAAATGTGCTCAAGGTTCTAACACAGTGAGATAAGGTGAAAACCCGAGAGTTTAGGGAAAATATAATTTTAATTATTGATAATAAAATTATCTAAGTAGTAATTCCAAAATAATTGATATATGTTACTTGAATGATTAAGAATTAAACTGGACTAAGAAAATATACAAAAGTCAGTTCCAATTCTATACTCTAGTTGCATGTAGGTAACAAATCAGATTAAAAACATTTTACAAATATAAATTGTATGTAGAAAAACTAAAAGATTTTTCAGGGAACTAAGAATAGCCCTAGTAAAACATGGACAAAATATTTAAGAAGAAAACTGTAAAACCTCATAAGTGTATGTTTTATTTGTGACAGTCTCATTATCCCCTAGGCTTGCCTTTAAATCCTGGTCCTCCTGCCCCTACCTCCCAAATGCTGGGGTTAGAGTGATCCAAAATGTCTAGCTTTCATAAAGATGATATTATTATTATTATTATTATTATTATTATTATTATCCATTTTTTCCTTTGTTTTACTTTTTATTTTTTTATTTGTTTTGTTATTTCAAGATGGGTTTCTCTGTATAACAGACCTGGCTATCTAACTCACTTTGTAGACCAGACTGGCCTCAAACTCACTGAAATTCACCTGCCTCTGCCTCCCAAGTGCTGGGATTAAAGGTGTGCACCACCANTATTATTATTATTATTATTATTATTATTATTATTATCCATTTTTTCCTTTGTTTTACTTTTTATTTTTTTATTTGTTTTGTTATTTCAAGATGGGTTTCTCTGTATAACAGACCTGGCTATCTAACTCACTTTGTAGACCAGACTGGCCTCAAACTCACTGAAATTCACCTGCCTCTGCCTCCCAAGTGCTGGGATTAAAGGTGTGCACCACCACTGCCATTCAGCCTCCTCTACTCTTTAAAATTTTGTGTGTATGAGTGTTTTGCTTCCATGTATAGCTGTGTAGTGCATGTGTGTATTAATTTGCCCTTCAAGGTCAAAGGAAGGTATCAACCCTCTGGAACTGGAGTTACAGACAGCTTCAGCTGCCATGTGGGTGCTGGGATTCAAACTTAGGTCGTGTGAGAAAGTAGGAAGTTCTCTTAGTCACTGAGCCACCTCTCTAACCCTTCATAAAATATTTTTAAAGGCCTGGTTCATTACAGTCATACAATGGCCAGGAATTAGAAAAGCCACTGTCAAAAACTGATAATTCTCCCCAACTGAGGTATTATATTTAATGTAATACCATTCAAAATTAAGGGTTTTGGTAGAATTTGACAATCTGATTTGGAATTTGTATGAAAAGGCTTAGAATGGTCATGAGACCTACAAATCACAAAGTACAGGAAAACTTATCTCACATATGACAAAGCAGTAAGAATAAGCAGGAGACGTAACTCGGCAGGGAGCATGTCAGCGTGCAGGCAGGCATGGTACTGGAAAAGTAGCTGAGAGTCTTACATCTTGCAGGTAACAGAAAGTCGAGAGAGACAGGGGTATCCTGAGCAATGGAAACCTCAAAGCTCGTCCCTACAATGACACTCTTCCTCCAACAACAAATCTCCAAATAGTGCCACTCCCTATGAGATTATGGGGGCCAATTACATTCAAACTACCACAGCAAGTGTTTCTTATACTGTTTCTTTGGTTCCCCACCCACCCATTTGTTTGTTCTGTCCTATTTTAGTTTGTTTTTATTTTGTTATTGTTATTTTTAGATGCCTGTTTGCTTTCTAATGAGAGAGAAAAAGAAAAGGGGTGGATTCAGAAGTGTGGGGAGTCTGGGAAGATCTGGGAGGAGATGGGGAGGGGAAATATGATCATAATATATTGTGTTAAAAATTTGTTTTCAATTAAATGAAGAAGAAGAAGACCTGGGTTTAGTTCCCAATATCCACATGGTAGCTCACATCTGTCTATCACTCCAGTTCTGGGGAAACTTCTGGGCTCTTTGGGCTCCCAAACACACATGATACACACAAACTAACACAGGCATACACACACATAAGAATAATAAATAAACAAATAATTCTTAAAAATAAAAGAGAAGCAACAAATATAAAGAAACCAGAACTTGCTTTTTATAAATATAAAAAAACCTTACAAATTTCCTAATTTGTGAAATTAACCCAAGTCAAAAATAAGCAAAGACTTCTCTATCCTTTACAAAAGGGGAAGGCTAAATGACCAATGCGCAAATAAAAAAATATGAAATCTCACTGGTAAGGAGGGGCACACCACAACTCACATGCAATTGTTAGCCTGTGGCCACAGTGCGGAGAAGAACAAGTCTGGCAATATTGGTGCAGAAGTCACAGAGGCTCTAGGACCGAAAGGAATGCAACCTGGCCAACACTTTGGAATTACCAGTAAAGTCAAAAATACACCTATCTGTCAGCTATGGAAGTGCATGCCGGCCTTTAATCCCAGCATGAGAGAGAAAGAGAGAGATCAGACCAAGCAACTACAAAACACAAATGCTATGACCTGTCTGTTTCCCACAGAGTCCATTAGAAAGAACCCTTGAACATAGGTGCTAGGAGACCTGTAGGGAATATTCACAGCAGCATCTCCTATCACAGCCCCCAAAGAAAGCAATCTTGTCTCTTTATAGTAGATTGGATAAAGATGCAACAAGACAGAACCTCAGGAACATAATATAAGTACTGAAAACAAGTAGCATCTGGGTTATATTTTAAAATACATAAAACATTCAAAACTAAAGATCTTAGAAATATAAGACGATGATCAACATAGAAGTGAAGACAATAATTAGCAGGTAGGTGAGTGGCAACCAGACTGGATAGAAAGGAAAATCATCTGTTATATCACCTAAGACACATTTGTAAATATATGTGTGAGCACAAATGAATGAAAAGGCAATTCATGGGCACTGTTAATGTTCTTTTTTAAAAATAAGGAATGAATATTCATGTTTTATACTATGGTCTTAAATATACTAAATAAACATTCTTTAGTTTCTATTCATTATTTGATAACAATTAAACTATGGTTGAAGCTACTAGGGTGGTGTGATAATACAAATTACTTTCAGTTACTAAGCAGTTACCACATACAATAGCCTTATAAATGTGTTAGCTATCTCAATTCTTAAAATAATCCTCTGA
Source organism: Bramus lutescens (assembly GCA_001685075.1). Lineage (NCBI taxonomy): Eukaryota > Metazoa > Chordata > Mammalia > Rodentia > Cricetidae > Bramus > Bramus lutescens. Next base: position 319,508 of record LOEQ01001029.1, on the reverse strand, counting down.
TATAGGTATTTTATTAGTTACATTTTACAAATGAAAAGATGAGACAAAGTCATTAAGTGACTTACTCAGAACTGGAGGGTTTAACATTCAAAGTCAAGTTTGTCCAACTCTCATAGCTGAACCCTTAACCTCTATAAAAAGAATCTGCATTTCTTTCCTTTCGTGCAGAACTAAGCCCACAACACCAGCTTCTCCAGAACTTACTTTGGAGTTCCTTTAAGAAGGAATTTCTGGCTGAGGCTGTGACTCACGTGGCTCCGTTGGTAAAGTGTTTGCCTAGCATGCATGAAGCCCTGGGCTCCATCCTGAACACGTCATAAACTGGGTATGAGGGCACACACTTGTAATCCTGGAATTGGGAAAGTGGAGGCGGAGGACCAGGAGTTCAAGATCATCCTCAGCTATAAGGTAAGTTTGAAGCTAGACTGAGCCACATAAGACCCTACCTACACATCCCCCACTCTAAAAAAAAAAAGATTTCTGGTTCTCAGAAATCCTATAGCTGGCAAATATTTATTCACTTACAGTTCTGCTTCAAATGACAAAATGGCTGAGATGGTGCCTCTTAGTTTAGACTTTTTAGGTCCCTGTTAAGCTTTTTCAAGGTATGGAAACATGAGTTATGATTTCATGGAGAATGAGGATGCCATATAGTCCACTCTGACCCTGTACTGAAAGAGCTACAGCAATCATCTCATACATAGGGAGGGCTGACTCTGGCCCATGGTTCTAGAGGTTCCAGGTCACAAATAAGTGCTGTGTCACTTTGGGCCTCTAACAAAGACGAAACATCTTGGCAGGAACTAATGGAGCTAACTCAACTTGCAGGTCATAAAGAAAAAGAAAGCAGAGAGAAGACAAGTTAAGGTCCTAATGATGTCTCCAGTAGAACCTTAGACTTACTAAAGCCTAGGGCACATTACATTTCATTATCCATAAGCCACAGGTGGTAATAACAATGACCAATAACCTAGAAACTTCTATCAGATACATGCCATATTTCAAATGCCCCAGTTGGTAGAACCGTTTGGGAAGGATTAGGAGGTGTGGCCTCATTGGAGAAGGTATGTCACTGGGGGGCAGATTTGAGATTTCAAAAGCACATGTCATTCCCAGTTAGCTCTCTCCCTGCCTCAGGCTTGTGGATCAAGATGTAAGTGCTTAGATACTGCCCTAGTGTTATGCCTGCCTGCCATGCTCCCTGCCATAATGGTCATGGACTCATTCTCTGAAACTGCAAGCCCCCAATAATCGTTTTCTTTTACAAGTTGCCTTGGTCATGATGCTTTGTTACAGCAATAGAAAAGTAGCCAAGATACTACCCTTTAAGATCCAAAGTACTTTCCCAAAGTGTCACCTTGGGGAGCAAGCCTTAACACAATAATCTTTGGAGGACATGCCTGCAAACCAAAGCATATGGTATATGCTTTGGTCATGGTTTGTGTATCCACATATTGAGGTGTTGGAAGCTTGATCCTCAGTGTGGTGATGGTGGAAAGTGGTGGAACCTATAGAAGGTAATTATGTCACTGGGGGTTCTACCCTTCTAAGTAACTGATGTAATTCTTACAGGACCCTGCTTAATTTTCTTGTGAACAGCCTGCTATAACAGTGCAAGGCTGGACCAGTCCCATTCTCTTGACCCATGTTCACACTGCGACTTCTCATTTGTGCATGTGTTCCCTCCATGAACCATCTCCATGTAACAGATATGATGCAATCAGGGAGACCCCCATCTAAGATGTGCAACATCTACACCGAGCCCCTGGACCTCTAGATAAATATATAAATAAATTAATTTTCTTCACAAATGTTAACCCAGCTTCAGATCTTTTTTTTTCTTTTTTGTTATAGTAATGGAGAACAGACCAGTGCAGATGGGGTAACACTGGAGGACCAGCTGCTTCTATGAGAACCTTCAACTATCTTATCTGATAGCTGTTCAACAAGACAGACAGGGCAGATCCTAGTGGAAGGATTTTCATTCCCAGGGAATAAGTACAAACATAATATCAACTATGTGGTTGTTACTATCAGTGGGTTAGGGATAAAAGAAACTAGAGGAAACCCTAGGCTGGGACAAAATGGAGTCACTCTTATTTAGGTTGGTGTTAACAGGCTTTACCCAGGCCAGCAGGAAACCACAGAACCTACATTTGGTCTCAACTTTTAGTAATACTCTTACTAAAATAAGAATACTGAAACTTATTATTACTAAAACCTGGGGAGAAATTCTGATCACAAAGGAAGAACACGAATATCTGAAAAGCGAACACGTCATGGGCTGCTCTCAGACCTGCTGCCATGTGCTTTCTCTAGCTCACAGCTTAGCATTGGAATAACAGGCTTGCCGTCCTTAAATATCCCCATTGTTTATTCCTACAGCTTGAAAAGGCTGTCAGCTGCTGTCACCTGGGGGCATCGCCATGGTAGCCATCACTGTTTACTGCTTCCTGTGCAGTGTGGCTAGTAGTCTAGGAAGCTCCTCGACAGTGCTGGAGTGAGCTACTGAGAGAGGAGCCACGTGCTGGAGTGCAGGATCTAATGAGCGGAGTGGGTGTGTACTCGCACAGGGCAGGAGGCAGGAATCACAGGAGGGTGCATTATAAGGACTGATAAGACAGATCAAATTCAATTGTATCATGTTGTACTTTACTACTTTATCGAGATGGAGAAAGGACCAAATACTTTTTAAAGTAACTTAAATACTTTGAGATTCTACAGGGATAGACGTCTTGGGATAAAATCCAGAAATATACAGGTATCACAAGAGCAAAAGTCTTAAATGTGCAAGAAGCAAAAACTGTAGCAAAGATTTTTAGTTCACTTTGCAAAAAGCTGAGCCTACAGAAGCAAACTCCAGTCAGAGGCTTCCTGGATTATAAGGAGACAGCTCTGGCTGGGGAGAGGAGAAGCGCCCTTTCCTTAAAGACAAGGAAATGTTTGTACTGGAAATGTGTGAACCAATTTTCCAAGAGGAGATGAAAAAGCGCTGATTAGAACCTCCAGGAGGGGATGAGGCAGGAAATCAAGCCAGAACTGACCCATTTATATGCTGCTGCAGCACTTCTGAATGTAGAGAGGAAGCAGGGCCACCTTCTACATTCCTTCCCTTTTCCCTGTGCCCCCCCAACCCCCAAGCAGTCCCCACCCTGTTACTGGATTTGCAGCCATGCAACAATTAGAACCCTCCAGCCTGCTGGAGTGTTTACTATTCTTGGCCACTGTGTACTGGTAACTAAGCACCACTGAGGATAAAATGGTAACCCAGTAGCCCAGAAGACAATGTTCTCCACAAAGCCCAACCACCAGGAGTCAAAGGATCCCATATCCGTTGGCTCAATAAAAAAAAATGTGACTCAGAAGACACATGTGATGATGGACAGGCAGTTTCAAGCCTGGGGCTGCTTACAATGACAATTCTTACAGTATGTATAGTTATTAACTTATCCAAGGAATTGTATTTCCTAGAGACTAACCTAGGCTCAGAGAGGTAAAGTACCCTGATCCAAGTTACAGGATAATCACCCAGAGCCTGTAGGAGCTCTCAAGGGACACAGGACAGTCTCCAAAGCAACACTTCCCATACTACAGTCACTAGAATGTAACAGGATTCTGTCACAGCCAAGTGCACTGGTATTAGTATTTACAATATTTTTCTTGAGCATGAGACTCTTAATCTCAGGGTCGTGGGTTCGAGCCCCAGGTTGGGTGCCATTTGTTGACAAGGGGTTTCTGTCTTGCCTGGTTCCCGCATTTGTTAAGTCCCAAAGAAATCACACAGAGGTCTATATTAATGATAAACTGATTGTCCCATTAGCTCAGGCTTCTTATTAACTCTGATAACTTATATTACCCCATTATTCTTAACTATGTTAGCCACATGGCTCAGTAACTTTTTCAGTGGGGCAATCACATCTTCCTTCTTCTATGGTTGGGACAGGACTCAGGAGGAATGGGCTTCCTCCTTCCCAGAATTCTCCTGTTCTCACTGACCCGCCTCTACTTCCTGTTTGGTTGTCCCACTTATACTTCCTACCTGGCTACTGACCAATCAGCATTTATTTAAAACATAATTGACAGAATATAGACAACTGTCCCATATCAGAAAACTATTAAAAGATTCACCCACCATCTTGGTACAATCGTCTGTGCTTCAGAGCACACAGAAGGGAAGAGCAGGTGAGGGTGACTTGAGGCACATCATGGGTAGCTAGGAAATGGGGTGGGGTGGGGGTGGGGCAATAGAGATTCTCTGTCCTCCTCGAGTGTTCATGAAGATCTCACATTTGACAGATGAGAAAGAGGGAGAGTGAAGCTCATCCAGTAACTCCAGAGGAGGGGAGATCAATGTGGGATTACTTACATAAAATTTTCTGGGTATTCACTCAGGGCCATGTCAATGATGTTGAGAGCATCGTGGTAATGTTTCTGGGCTGATAACAGGAGAGCAAGGAGGTGCAGGGAGTTGGCATCATCACCTTGGAGTTGAAGAGCTTGACGGACATACCCGAGAGCTTCTGGTATCTGGTTTAAAACAAGACCAAAAGGAATGTTTAAACAGTCCCACAGAAAGGGGTCATGGTTACAGAAGGTGTATTGTGAGCGGTTTCACATCATACTGCACCCACATTTTAGGGGGCAACCTCATGGCATCCCCACGACACTGGCCAAACAGGGGAGCACATCCTCTTCAGCAGTAATAGGGCTGATGAGGGGACCAGAGAGACCCCATTTCTCTAGTTAACTGCCCACATGCTTTTCCATCTCTCTGGAGAAACATTGTCTCACTTTTGCTCCCCACAGAACCAATGTTCTTTTGATTATGTCTAAGATGATTTTACTGCAAATAGAGACCCAGGCAAGCTACCAAGGGTTCTTAGTGGAATTAAACTGTCTTAGCTGAATCACTCTCCCCTTTCATAACATTATTGAAATTAAAACACTACATAGGCCACGAAACCTTTCACAGAGCTTTCTAAGGACCAGATATCTGGATCTCTACTGGACATGAAGGAAATATGCAAACAAACAAAACCTCACACCTTTCCAAACTACATCCCAAAATAACTGGAGACAAGAAACAAATTGCAGGGCCACTTGCAAAGCAGATGTATCCAAATTTAAGCAGGTTCAGGCACAGCCTTAACCATGAATGCAACAGCTGTTGTGCATGTTCTTGTAAGTGGTGCACATGTGTGCACTTGCCTGTAGATGTGCATGCAGCTGTTCAACATGTTCTTGTAAGTGGTGCACACATATGCACTTGCCTGTAGATGTGCATGTTCTTGTAAGTGGTGCACATGTGTGCACTTGCCTGTAGATGTGCATGCAGCTGTTCAACATGTTCTTGTAAGTGGTGCACACGTATGCACTTGCCTGTAGATGTGCATGTTCTTGTAAGCGGTGCGCACGTGTGCACTTGCCTGTAGATGTGCATGCAGAGGCTAAGGGCTGTCATGGGGTGCCTTCTCTATCCTTCTCCAGCTTCATTTTTTGAGGCAAGTCTCTCACTGAACCAGAGCTCCCAGAATCCACCTGTGTCTGCCCCACAGTGCTGTGGTTATAGATGTGTTACTGTATCTGGCTGTCACATGAGTGCCAGGGAGCAGAACCTTACCCACTAGCCATCTAGTGTTATCCAGCTTCATAACATGGTCTTTAATGAAGATTAAAGGGGCATGGAGCCCAGGGTTCCATGTACAGTAGGTATTTGAATACGTTAGATTTCAGGTTTAATAGAAAGGAGAATCTGAAGTTGGATTTCAAAGCAGAGCTGGGGACAGAGGCATCTAACTTATCTACACAGGGGACTCCTTCCTGTGTGGCTTCCAACTCTGCCCTTCAGCTCTTCTGCCTCTTCCCAAATCTTCAGGAATTTCAGCCCTTAGGAGAATCTATGACTTTCTTTTCCCAAGCCTCCTGATTTTCCACTCTGAACTGCAGTTTCACATGGATCTATGCCTTAAGTGCTGGCTACGGAGGCTTCCTTCTTTGGAACCCTAGAGCTGCCAGTGCTACGCTCAGGCTTCAGTGGCAGGGAGGAAGTTCAGGTACAGAGAGGTGAGATGCCTTGAGTACACCTGCTGAGTTCTGATCCTTCTCTACCCTCTCCAGGAGGGCCATGACCTCTGTCCCAGGTAGCAGGGACACACTCACTTAGAGCCCTGGCGATTCAACACTCACGCCTATAATCCTTGTGGATGAGTTGCACCCATAAGTCTCCATCTACTTATCCACTCTCCACGCCAACAGCCTCCTGCATGATCATTCCTCATCTTGAAGTAGGGAGGCAAAGACAGCTATCCTCATGGTGCTGCTGCTTTGTACGGATGGGCAAGTATTTAGGGATAGAGATGGGGCTCAAAATGTTATCTTTAGAAGGGAGTAGATGCAGGGTTCAGAGCTGGCTCCTTCATTTAGAAAGTCTTACTGGTTGTCAAACACATACCAATAGCTTTCAAGTGCCAAGGCTAGGCAATGACAATGGCAGACATAGGTCCTCCCTTCCTGACCTCAAGTGAAAAGGACTGATATTTTATAAGGAAAATGAGGAGGTGAAGGGAAAACAGATGATCAGTGTTCAGCCCACCTCTGCTGAAGTGGCAGCTCCTAACCAGTCCAGCTGTGAGCCACATTCCACCAGGTAACAAACCTCTCTAGGGCAGGCATCTTGGCTTGCTGTGTTTCCACGATGCCAATGGCAGCTACTTCTTAACACCATTCTAAGGCAACTGGGAAGAGTGATGCATACCTCAGGCCAGCCCATAGGGAATTCACCCTTCCAGTGTGCACTCAGGAATGTGCTGGGGTCACCACCAGTGTCTTGCAACTGGTGGGCTAGCAAGCATATGGGTGCCATTTCTAGAACAGCTGGGGGAGGAATGAGGGTACTAGGATGTGAAAGGCAGCTCAAGCTACCTTTGGGAAGATGAAGGCCTTCCAGCAAGAACATACAATGGTGGAAGCGTTCATATCGTTTATGCATTTTAAAAGATCTGGTGTCTCTTGATACCTTCCAGCATTTTCCAGTTAAGCACAGATACCCCGTGACAGTCAGGTTCCAACCAGTGACTAAATCTCCACCATGAAGCACAGCAGTGGGTTCCACGACCCCATTATTGTTAGCAACAAAGGCCCTTTGGTGACCCCTGGAATCAGGGTACATGCCGTGTTGCCATGTGACTCCAGGCTGGGCCTTTGTGGATTTACTCGCAATAGTACAGCCTAGGCCGTCTATATTCACAGCACACGCTCAAGCTATCTGGAACCCCAGGGTGAGAGCAGTGTCAGACAAAGGATAGACACTGACCTGTCTGGAGATGGCAAGCTGCAGAGCCAGGTAGAAAGCTGCTTGGTGGTCTGTAGGTGACAGGCTGTGGGCCCTGAAAAAGTATTCACTCTATTAGAATACGAGGGCCACCTTTGCATGCCCATCACAAGTTCTCTGCACAACTGCATTTTGGTGTCAAAGTCTCATTTTCAGCTCAATTATGTATCATTTCCTTGACTCTTCCCCAATACTGCTAATGAATATTACACAATCTGACCACCATGCATAGATTATGTTTTAATAGGAAATATTAAAATTAAATTAAAATTAATTGGAATATGTGTTTGGTTCTTGTCCAGAACCTAAAATGGCCACAGAGGTTCCCAGACTCTGTGAAGGGGTCTAGAGACAGGTAATCAATCCCCAGACCTCAAGGTCTGGCCTTCTCAACAGATGCTTCCCCTTAGCCGAACAGAAACCAGTGTCATTCTGGGTCATGATAAAAACAACTAACAGGCTGTGGGCCCTGAAAAAGTATCCACCCTTTTCTAATATAAGCCCGTGGCCAGATGATGGCTACTTTGGTTAAGTTTGGTGCGGCCTTAACACTATTTCATCCAAATTTCTGGATTTCAGAAAAAGCCATAGGAAAATCAAAGACCAGTTTTGCTTATAAAATGAGGTTTGGGTTTTTGTGAACCAGAAGGAGGAAAGAAAGACACCCATTTACTCTGTAAAGAGTCTACTAAATTCCATGCAGCTCCCTAATTGTGTTCCTCTATGTTGTGTGACTGTGTGGTTGGACACCAGGCTTGGCTCCATCCACTGGCCCTGGCTGCTGGATGCAGAGGCTGCTTGAGCTGTCTAAGAGGCTGCAAGTGTAACCTTCTTCAGCTTTTATGTGGAAGTTCATATATTTCATCAGTAGCAATTCAAAATGTGATAGTGTATAGAACCTACTTCTGCTTTTAACAATCTGGTAAGAAGAGAAAAACAAACTTAACTTCCATAAAAGGGAGCATGAAGCAGACTAATTACAAAGTGTGGTCCTGGGTGGCAAAGAACCATCTCTGCTTTGACAGCATTCTGTGATCAAAAGAGGGACTTTCAGCAGCAGACAGCAAGTTTAAGATGAAACAGAAACTGAAATTATTATGGAGTCATCAGCGGACAGCTCACCAAAGTTTTCTAGAGACATTGGTCTTTTACATAATTGTCAGACTTCCATGGGAAAAGAAAAAGACACGTAATATGCACGACCCAGAAAACATGCCAAATCCATGAACTTGTGTACTGTTTGGGCAAATGCTATACTGTATGCATAACTGGGGTTTTCTCTTTTCTTAGTATTTTAATTTACTTAAAAAGTTTTTATTATTATTTGTGCGTGTGTTGTACACATGAGTGCTGGTAGGCTTGCCTGTAAGTGCACATCTGGAGGACAGAAGTCTCTGTTCTATTGTTCTTCATACTTTTTTTTTAAGGCCTCATCTTTCCCTGAGCTATGACTAGACTGACTGGCCAGTGGGCCACAGGGATCCCTGACTCTGCCTCCTCAGCACCGGGATTAAGGATATACATCACCACATCAAGCTTTTATGAGAGTGCTGGGAATCAAATCAGGTTCTCATGCCCTTGCAGTGAGCATTTCACCCATGAGCCCCATGGCTCCAGTTGTTAATATCAACTGGGGAGTCCCGGGGAACCCTTACTAGCAGCCCCTAGACAGGCCACAACCTTTGGGCTTTACTGGCCTGGGTTTAAGCGATGGCGGCTGAGCATTCACTAGAGCTGTCTCCACTGCATTCCAGCTCGCATGACTGACATGCCCTGGCTCTCCATGCATGAGTAATGAAAGGAATTTTCTTTGTTGCTCATGGGTGAGGTGAAAATGTCATGGTTTCTGTCTTTCCCAATTATCCAGTGAAAATGGATAAAAGATCGATTATGAAGAAACATTTTATTTTGCAGAGTAATTTATTTTATCTCATCTTCTTTCAAAAATAAAAAGGCTAGGTTTCTCCAGCCATCAAAAATAATTTGTCAGAACTCTAATTTTTCTCAGCCCAGTTTGTATTTTTCCACAAAGTAAGTCAAATCATGGTTGCTTCTATCCAGTGCCAACTAAGTGAAAAGCTGGCAGCTGCTCTGGTGAATTCTGAGTGTGGATGGTGATCGCTATGGGCAAAGGCCCCACTCTGGTCTCATCACAGGATTGTGGGCCACTAACCACAGGCCTGTAAAAGAAACAAACTGGAAATGCTAGCAATTTTGCCATTTCCAGAGTGCATTATGGTGACTTCTAAAGAATTTCCACTGAGGCTAATAATGAGACTCCGCCCGCCCGTTTCTATTGAAGCACACCTTAAAACATGCAGTTTTAAGTGACTTACTTGCATAATTTTGTTAATGAATGAAACTGACTACTTTAGCAAAGGAAAGGGGGAAGGTGGGAAATAGCAAATAAAACAAGAAAAAGTAAGTGGGGTTCACCCCTATAGATGCCACACACCTTGCTTCAGTTGTGTGGGACAGCTCCAGCAGCTAAGCTTCCTGGGACAAGGGCCCTTTGATATGCTTACTGCTACTTTGCTCAATGAAAACCAAGTGTCCATGAAGCTGCAATTCTGAAAATTCTACATGAATCTAAAGCAGCTCCACAAGCCATCCTCATGAAGGGAGCATCTGGCCAGGTTGCTAAAAGAAACTCAGACAACCTAAAATGCTATCACAGAGATGCTCACAGTGCCTCTATTGATAAAGCACCTATACCTTAAAGAATTCAGTTCTTCTCCCATGACAAAGATGGGTATCTATTCTTCTCCCATGAATAGATAAGTATCTATTCATCCATCATCCTACCTGCCACCTACCCATCTATGTACCCATTCATCCACACTCTCCCATCTACCAACCTAGCTGATTCTCCATCTACCTATTCTCCCTTCTGCCCACCCGCTCTCCCATCAATCCATCCATCCACCATCCATCTATCCACCACCCACCCACCCATCCATCCATCCATCCACATCCACCCACCCACCTGCTTCTCCCATCCATCCATCCATCCATCCATCCATCCATCCACCCACCCACCATCCATCCACCCACCATCCATCCATCATCCATCCATTCATCCATCTATCCATCCTCCCATCTATCTAATCCATAAACCCACTCTCCAATCACCTACCCATCCATTAACCCACCCACTTACTGATTTACCCTTTCATCCATCTACTAACCCACCTGCCCATTCACCTACCCCTATCTACTCCCACCCACTCATCTGTTCATCTATCCATTTATATTATGCAGTACTTACTCCAAAGAATAAGGCTCTAGGAAGTCTGGAGATAAATAATACAAGTTTTCCTTAGGGAGCTCTTCCCACCCTACCAGAAGGAGAGACCCGAAATGATCTTAGCAGTGTAACAGATGCAGTGGCCAGACAAAGGCATACTGGGCTGCTGTTGGAACATGGATGGCTCAGACTACCGGGATAGAGCCCAGCATGCCCAGTGGACTCCTAAATTCCAGCTCCAATAGTGTCTAGAACTGAGCCAAGAATATAGACAATGCTGTTCAATTCTGATTCTGGCTCATAAAGCACAGATATCACAACGATGACTACAATTTATGAAGTATCTATCATAAGCATCTTACCTAAGAATACCCAGCAAAGAAGGCAAAACCAGAAATGGAAGGAGGAAATGTGTGATGCCAAGGCTTGGTCTTTGTACCACCACCCTGCCGTCCTGTCTGGATAATTTCTCAAAGTTCCCTTCAGTTCTGATTACAATGGGCACAGAACTCGTGAATCAGGAAGAATTACACAGAGTTAAATCAGAGCGCTGTCGCTAGGTACACACCTTAGCTTGTCCTGGTGGCTTTAGCACTGAACATCTGCATTCTGGGACCAGCTGAGCCCCAAGCTATCATCCTCTACACATACACCCACCACACTTAAACCCAGGCTAGGTGAGAGAGAGAGAGACAGGAAAGTGAAGCTATGTATCCCATGCCACCCTGGATGGATGATAGGAGCAGCGTTTGATAGTGCATGCATGACAGACACATGCTGTCACCATCTTTGGGATCGCTTTTCTCCAGAGGATGTGGAAGTTCGCTGAAGCAAAGCTTACAGCACTGCACACAGCAGTATTTACTTTGCCATATTTCTGCTCGGCGTGGATGAACTGGTGGAGGCGACTAGGTTATGGGCTGATAGCTCAGTATACGGGGAAAGCCACATCACTTTGATATATTCAGACATTACCCCCTTGAGGGCCACAGAAAACAATCTTTCCAAATTCTGGCTCTAGTTATGATTAAGACTTCATTCCCACAGGCTATCCCTCTTTGAAATGCACCACTTTCTTTTCAAACAAAAGAAATGAACAGCAAAACCAGAAGCGAAATAATAGTATAAATAAAACTTTGGGGGAAACCATATAAAATACATAGTAGGAAAACATTTCTCACCCAAGTGGCTTTAAATGCTCTATTTACATTTAAGAATTAATATAATCTTTCTTATTTATTTAAAATCTTTTCCTTAAAGCTTTTATTAGGTCCCCAATTCACTAAAATAGTCAATGTCTACTTGAATCAAAATGATTGTATGCATTTGAAAAACATTCTGTATTTCAGATAAACACTAATTTAGGTTAGCCTTCTGCAAAGTAGTCAGTTAAATTAGGAGAGTTTATTTCTCCTTAGTCCCTTATGAAAAAAAAATGTTAAATCTCTTTGAATTCAAACCTAAGCAGAGAAGGAAAAGAAAAGAATTCAGGCCGACAGAACAGCTGTTACATAAGCCCACTGCACAGGCAGCCCCAGGCGACCACCACTGTGGCTGTTTTTAGAGACCCAGTGAGACTGCTGATTTAAGGGAAGTGAAACAGATGTGATGGTCACTTTCTCAGGCATGCGCATGTGGGTTTGACAAGAACTGGAGAAAGCAAAACCTGGAATCATTTGAAATGGAAATGCTTTCCTGCTCTGGGCTGAGAAATACTAACAACAAAAGCTGAGCCCAGAGCCAGGGGTCTATGCAGATGCCAAGAACAGGCCTGGCAAAGTGAAGGAGTTGGACAAGCCTGCTTGGAAACAAAGAAATGAGGCTTGAGCACTTTGGTGGAGGAAAACCAGGTGATGAGGACGCCATGAGAAAGGCACATGGACAACACGGCAGATACACACTAGGCATCGCTGAGGAAAACATCTAACAAAGGTGGGTGGTATAGGTTGGTTGGTTCATGAGGTTTTCAAAGACGCAACTAAGTTTCCTGCACAGTTTTAAGAAATCAGTGTAACTCAGGTATATTTAAAATGGCAGGATCAATTCCAATTCTAGATTTCACCTCACAGGGCTGGCTTTTCAGGGACCAACTTGATTTTGATGATTTATTACACCTACAATAAGCAAAGTTAGTTACAAGGAAAAGTACCTAGATGTTGGCTCAACACTGGCTCCAATATATGTCCCTAGTGACTGCTTTCACTCCTGCACCGCTCCCCATACTGTGATGGCATTATTGCTTGTCCTGTCCACCAGGTACGTACAGAGGCATGGGGATAACCATGGATTTTATGATAACAATGCCCTGTTCAAGTGCGAAGGTGTTGTGGGCAGTGGGTTTGGGATGGCTGTTATCATGGCGTTTCAGAGACTTTCAGACCTCTGGTTTCTGCACCTGTTAATGTCATGTCACAGCCTACAGCCTGACAGGCAGAAAAAGCCAGAAAAGAAGGACATCTTTTCAAGACAACGACAAATGCCTCCAATAAAGGAACCAGCTCTATAGACAAAGTGTCTACCTTTCTTGTGCTGAAATCACTTTATCAGGAATGAATAAAAAACATCCAAATAGATTAAAAGTGGGCGAACAGGGCAAGGAGTGATATCCTGCTTCCAGTTTCGAGGTTTCATGTTTGCTGCTCAAGACAACATACTCCCTGGGGCAAAACACTGTTTACATAATCTTTAAAAATATCCTTCCTTTCTCATACTCATCATCTTCAGTTGTCACTACGTACACAGAGTGAAAAGACGAACTCCTACTCACCTCTGAAACGCAAGCAGCGCCTTCCTTTGCAGGACCTCCTGCATCCCTCGCAAGGAAGCTGAGAAAAGGGTTCTGTTAGTAGGTGGCAGGAAAGCCATGCTACATGTACCAAGTTCCAAGGGCCTAGTGCACTAGGCACTGTTAAGACGGAATCCCTGTCCCATCCCCAAGGCTCTTCCCATGTTCAGTGGACATTACTGTGGAACAATGTCAACGAGACAGTGTGAGCTTTGGGACCTTAGTCCCATACGTCACACACATAGCATGCTGTATCTTTCTGAACGTGAATCCAGTCTAGCTTATCACTGCTACTTTTTAAGCACATTTCTGTTAAAAAGAAAAACCGGAGCATGCTAGCAAGGGGGTGAGGAGGCATTTTCCCAAAGGCCATTTGAACTGCAGAAAGAACAGACTGGCTCCCCCAAGATAAATATGTAGAACTGGCTCGACCAGGATGGTGCAGTCGGACCAAGCACCAGAGGATCAACAGGCTTCAGAAATCCTTCTGCTGCTGAACAGCTATGATCCTGGGTTACGAACTCTGGCTTGATGCTAGTTTAATTCATGCTACCTAAGGCCAGGATTCTGTGATATCAACATAAAGGACGGAGATGCCACACTTAACATGGGTATAGGAATATCAGTTTACATGTGTGAGCAAACACTTCCCTGTGGAAAACAAGAGAAATGGCTCCCTTATGGTCTGGTCTGCGTAGGAACAAAAAGGGGACATTTTAGTGGAGTAAGGCAGAGTCCAGAGGAGGCTGTCTGCAGTCGCACTGCAGGAGGCCCTTATCCAATCCCTGCACAAAGACAACTCTTGCTTGCCAAGCCATCAGCAACCACAGGGCTGGAGCTTCAGGGCATTTTGCCTTATACTAGTCATTAAGTTATATATTTGTTTTTGAGGGTATTTTTTAATTCAAGCTATATTTTATAAAATATTAAAAAATAGCTCAGAAAATAACATTAACTTATATTTTCTGCAAAAGTTTTAAGTGTATAAAACATTAAGATTTATTTAAAGTCAAAAACCCATCAACCAAAACTTTTTTAGAATATTCAAAATATATAAATCACCATCCTCAGGAACCATGGGTACTGGTTAACTACATTGCATGTGTGCAGAATTGTGAGTTAAATATGGGGACAAAGAAGTGGACAGTCCCTGCTAGAAAACGCTGCGCCCTGCAAGCTTTTGGCCCTAAACTCTTCTATACTACTGTACCTATCTAATGTCCACCCTTCCCCTTAGGAATGGGCCTGGTGAAGGGCTGGGGCCACGATGGAGTCGTGCTGGCTGTCTCATCTCTTGAGGCCTTACTCTTCTGACTATCAGGATAGAGTCCCAGCACCCACTGGCTAGGAAACGGCACCGCTAGCCCCATGCGCCTGTGACCCCATCTCACACTCTGACATTTCCCATCCCAGACTAGACAGAGAAGAGGGAACACTGGGGGCCCCACAGGCCAGGATCCCAGGACATCCCAGCTTGAGTGCCCTCCTAAGACACAGGAGACTGAGATACTGCAGGGTGGGGCCTCTCTCACCATCAGTGGCTTGCAGACTATATGTGAGCCCCAGAGCTAGGTAGCCTTTGGCCTTGAATTCCGACGTTTTATCCCCTATATCAACGACAGTTTTGGCAAACTTCTCAGCCTCTTCCAACTGAAAGAGAAGTTAAAAAACAACAACCTGTCAAACTTCCAACATCAGTTCCCATGAGCACCTGCTGCTAAACATGGGTTTCCAATGAATTGCTTTGGAAATGATCCCCAAACCTTCCAACTCTATCCTGGAAATTCTCTTTTCTTTAGTGAGCCTTTTCAATAGCCTGCAGGATTCCTATTTATCTTTTTTTTTTTTTAAAGAAAACTTTCCCCCTTTGCTTATTTGCCTTCTTTTCCAAAGTTGCTATCATATTTGGTGGGCTTCTGTGTTTTCCATCTTCAGTTTCACTGGTTGGTTCTATAATGTGGATGGACTCAGGGGTCAGAGGTCAAATAAAATGTATTTGAAAAGAATAAAGTTCCCAAAATGCCTTGTTTTTGGGTTTTCCCCTTTATTCATGACATTAAAAAATGCATTCAGACTTGGATTCTCTTTGCCACAAGCTGTTAAAAATTTGAAAACTCAACCTTTTTTACAGAACATAGAACATAGTCCCGGCACCAACAGATTCCTGTGAGAACATGCACTTGTGAACTCACACTCAGTGAGACCTCTTGCACAATTCACTAGAAAAACAAGTTTCTTTAAAAGTGTGACAAACAGGGCTGGAGAGATGGCTCAGTGGTTAAGAGCACTGGTTGCTCTTCCAGAGGTCCTGAGTTCAATTCCCAGCAGCCACATGGTGGCTCACAATCATCTATAGTGAGATCTGGTGTCCTCTTCTGGCCTTTAGGCATCCATATGAACACTGCATACTAAATAAATAAATAAACAAACAAACAAACAAACAAATCTTTAAAATAAAAAGTATGACAAATGATGGTGCTGAAGCTGGATGTAACCCATGGGAGTCCATTACACTCTTGATTGCTGAGGTCTTGGAAAATCTTAATAATAAAAGGTATGAAAAAATATACAGAGAAGATTTGTTACCCATCTCTAAAAACGATGTGTTTTTGGTGCTTAGGGACCTGTTTACCACAGTAATAAATAGAAGCCCAGTTGGGAGAAGGGCAGCAGTCATGTGTTGGGTTCCAAGCCAAGGTACACTCAGGCCCTCAGTGTTGTTCCCTCTGCTCCCAGCCCCAAACTGTCAAATCCACAGGTGCTCATCACACCACAGCACGGCTGTGAGCCTATGCCTGCTTGCTCTTTTTTCTGCTACTTTCGTTCAAGGGAAATTAAACAACAATGGGTCATTCTTTACAAGGCTCAGTTTCCTACTGTTGGGTGAGAACACATGGGAACAAAGGAAGTGAGGACTGTAGGGGAAGGAAACCTGAGTTAGCAGGGAGTCCTGGGCTTCGGGGCAAAAGACTTCACATGCATTAACTGGATATGAAGTTGAAACAAAGAGGTTACAGCTCCACTGTAGGAGACACTTATCTATTCTACTAGATGAGCAAGTTAACCAGAGTTTTCTGCTTCCTAATGCTGTGTTTGGTGAAGTACTAGAACCCTAATGAATTATACTGCTACATTCAAGTTTGAACAAGACTATCTGAAGAAAGTGCTTGTGAAGAAAGATGCGTCAAGGAAGTTGTGTTGAGGCAGAGGGAAAATCTTTAAGCCAAAGGTGACAGAAAGCTTTGGAGCCTTCTCAGTCCTACATGTCACACACAGCAAGTTGTATCTCTCTGAGTGTGAATCAAGTCGCTTCTAGTTGCTACAAAAGAAAATCCGGAGCACCCTGGAAATCACTGACTTCCTTAGGGTAAGTGAGGCTTGACAGGAGGCGTGGTGGAAGCTGACCCTGGGCTAGAGCCCTATGCAGAAGGGGAGAAGCATCCACTTACCCAGTGAAGGGAACCCACACAAAGCTTGGCTGCCAGAAGCGGGATGGTGGCATCATCCGGCTTTAGCCTGATGCATTCCTTCAGCACCTTCACAGCACGGGCGGACTGCACAGGGACAGAACAATTTTGCAAAACTCACATTGTCTGATAGAGTGAAACATTCCAGCCTTCTCAGAGGGGTTTCCCACCCAAGCAGGGACCAGGGGCCTGTAATAACCAGAGCTTGGGGCTCACAGTGACAGAGGCGTGAAATGCTATCACGAGCAAGTTGCAATGAGCCCTAGTGCATGCCTAGTTCACTCCTTGCTTGTGCAGCCACTGCAACAGTGAGAAAAACAGACTGCAGAAGTTTATACTGCTATAAAAAACAAACACTAATTAGAAGCACACCAAACCATATTTCTGAGCTCAGTTAGCACAAATAATCTATGGTGCACTTCACAATTTACTGAATGCCAGACTTTCTAATGGTTGCATCTTTATCACAAGTGCATATGGTAGGACTGCCACCCCAAGTATTTGTGCATGTTTCTGTATTTGTTGATAACTCTAGGAAGTAGGCACTTATCACCACTCCATTTTACCAAAAAGGAAACTGAGGCACTAAGTGACATGCTTGGTGTCATTCATCTATGAAAGCACCCCAGGCTTCCACCAAGCAGCAGCAGTAAGTCATGTTTATCGCTAGTATCACCTGCTGCTTAACACTACACACTGTAAAGATACTAGAGATACTCCACCATTTACCCCAATCCCAGCCCCCTCCCCCACTCTTGGACACATGTGCACACATATGCACACACCTCTGGGACATGTTTACATTCCCAAAGGAGCTCAAGACTTGATCTAACCATGTACATTTCACATGAATGAGTCACAATAGGTTAAAAAAAAAAAGACAAATTAAGAATTCCCCATCTTAGTGCTATGCCCATCTTGGGCCCTAAATAATTAAATTTGGTGATCCGTTATGAAAAGGCCATAGGATAGTTTGAAATCGCATCTTAGCATTCCATGAGGTGGAAGGTAAATCCTTCAAGAAATTTAACTGCAAAAACCTAGATAGAGAGCAGCATTCATGAAGAGACTCACCTTTCCAGCAGCCATCAGAGACAGAGCAAACTGGTACCAGAGGTGGAACTCCTCAAAGGCAAACTTCATGGCTCTTTCTAAGCACTGGTTGGAAAGAAGAAAACAACATCTACACAACTGAGAACTGTTGGAGCAGACCTGCATGAGTGTGAATCCACCGTAGTTAAGTCTGCCGGCTCCATTAACCTTCAATGCCTAGAACGCTCCACCTTCCAAGGTGTTCCCTCGCCATGCAGAGCACGATGCCAAAGGCTAGAACAAGTCACAGCTGGTAGACACATGAAACATTTCGCTCCGGGAAGAGATAGAGGTTGGCTCACAAGACTCCCAACCACAAGGCCCAAACTGGGCAGAAATGGGAGCTCAATGAGAAGTGACCAAAAGCTTGAGGAGTGACATTTACAAGAACGGCCACTGAACTGGGCTGTGATGAGGAGAAAAGAACCTGATTGGGAGGCAGGAATGGTAGGAAGAGGGCAAAGACTGTGCCTCAATTTGGCCATGGCAAGCCCAGTGAAATCAGTAAGAGGTCGGGCTGGAGCCATGTCATCTGCTTTTCCAAGTTATTTTTTCTTTTCTTCTGTACCCTGAGATCTCTGTTACCACATCTGTATTAATGAACTGCTTTCATTCTCCTGCCCCAGCTCGGCATCATTGGGGAATCCAAGGGCACGCTCTGCTTCTAGGCTTCTCCAGTGCTGGCCAGTTTGCTGTGGCACACAGCTGACAAACTGCCCTCTTGGGAAGCAAGGTGCCAGTAGAAAACATGACACATTCACCTCATTGGGGCAGGGGAGGTGGAAGACCACAATGGAGGCTATGAAGTAAAATGTTTTAGGGGTTTCACAATCCACAAATACGTCCAAGTGAGAGCCATCACAGGAGTCGGCAGGCAGCATTTCTCTTGAAGGGGAAGGAAAGAAGACTGAGAACAGAAACTCAAGTGGAGACTCTGCAGAGAGGGCATGGAAGCATGCCCCACTCAGTCTCAAAGGGGCATCAGGACAAGCAGCTGCTGGAGCCAAGAAAGCCCTTGGCTCCATGAAGACACTGTGTAGCGCACTGTGAGGACGCTGTGTAGCGCACTGTGAGGATGCTGTGTAGCGCACTGGAGGAGAAGAGGTGCAGGTGAGGAGTGGAGGGAGGCTCTGCAGGGCCAAGGTGGAGGATGCAAGAGGCTGTTTCATCATGTCCATATTTCCTGGCAGAGGCAAAGAAATAGAGCATATCTTCAGCAAAGGAGGGCCGAGCAGACACAGAGAGAACTGAGGGACACACAGGTCCCAGAAGAAGCAAGCGCACCAGGCTCCTGGAATGAATGTGTGGTGAGGCAAGTGCCTCAAGTGACAGGGGGACAAAGAGGGCTGTCTGCCCAGACCACTGCTTGCTCTGTCAAGGTGGAGTGCGACGGTTGTTGAGATAAAATGAAATATCAGAGCCAAGAGAGGTAAAACATGGTAAAGGAAAGGCTCGGGTAACCAGGAAGCCCTCAGACTGTTTATGGCAAGGTCACCGAGATTGGCCTGAGTGTGCCATGACACCTAGAGCACTTCATGCCGGTCTGTCTTCTCTGCAGTGCCCTGGAACAGAAAATGATGGGCTACTCTCAGCTAATGAACAGAGGGAAGGGCAGGGAGCAAGAATGAAGCGGCTCATGGAGGGGGCAACGCACAAACACAAGACATAACACACAATAAAACAAAATGGGGAGGTTGGAGAGTGGAGAAGACAATTCTAGCATTCGTAGAGGCTTGGGAAATAGCTCAGCTGGTAAAATGCTTGTGCAAACATGAGGACCTGAGTTTGGGTCTCTGGCACCCACGTAAAAAAAGCCAGGCATGGCAGTGAGTTCCTGTGAAGGGCAGTTACTCTGGTCCAAACCAGTAGCCTCTTGGTTTAGTGAGAGATGCTGTCTCAAAAATAAAGGGGAGGGCCAATGAAGAAGACAACCAGCATTCACCTCTGGCCTCTAACATGCAGCATACTTTTACACAAGCAAATGCACGCACACATGCACGCACGTGAGCAAACTCAGGTCACCAGGCTTGATGGTGAGTGTTTTTACTCAGTGAGCAATTTGGCCAGATCAATTTTTGTTATTAATCATTCTTGTTTTTTTGTTTGTTTGTTTGTTTTGTTTTTTGTTTTTTCAAGACAGGGTTTCTCTGTGTAGGTCTTGTTGTCCTGGAACTCTCTGTAGACCAGGCTGGCCTTGAACTCACAGGGACTCATCTCTGCCCCCCAAGTTCTGGGATTAAAGGTGTGCACCACCACCGCCTGGCATTATATATAATCAAAGGTAGAGGCATCTTGGTTTTTCCCAAGATCTTTTTCTGAAGTTGTAATTAGGATGAAATAACAGTGCTCCATGATCAAGCAAACTGCCATTGGATAGACAGAAACAAGAAGTCCATGATTGCACAGAACCTTTGTGAAGGAGCATGGCCAGACATGGTGGTGCACACCTTTAATCCCAGCACGCACAAGCAAGAGGCAGGTGGATCTCTGTGAATTAAGAGTCCATCCTGGCCTACAAAGTGAGTTCCAGGATAGCCAGACTATAAAATGAGTCCTTGTTTAAAAAAGCTGGGGGCAGGGAGGAGAAGAAAGAACAAGCTAGCATTACAGGTTAGTAGGAAAAAAAAAGAAAAGAAACTTTATACCAAACAGTACTATGACTACTTCTAAGGAAAATATTTTAAATTGAATTTTGCCTCAATATTTCATAAAAATCTGTTCAGGGCAAACAAGAGACAAATGTGGAAAGCAAAAGCATGAACCTCCAGGGAAATAAAGAATACCTTTGAACTCTGGGTGAGAAGCTCAGCCCTCTCACATCCAGATTACATAATACGTGTCATTGGATCCTAACTCCAGATTTACAGTAAGTAGCCACTGCCTTCTGCATCTTATAAAATAATTTCATATGAAACCCTCACAAACAAGGCCCAACACCACAGAACCAGGCTAACATGTGGGCTTGCATACCTCTGAGGCAAGGCTTTTGGTAGCACTTGCTATGCAGCCAGTCACTATTTTAAGCATTGGCTCCTTTGGTCATCCTTAAAACCCTATACAGCACAGGAAGGTACAGTTACCATCCTCCTTGAAGGGCCAGGAGGCTGAAGCACACAGATTTAAGAGACACATGGCATCTCAGTGAGCTGATGACAAAGCCAGCTGTGAATCCAGTAGCCTGGTTCCACAGTCTGAGCTTATAATCAAGGTGGCAGAAGATGACCTGATACTCCAATGACAGCCATGTCACTCATACCCCACTTAGTATGCTACTCTTCCTATGGATAGCATCGTGTACTGGACAGGGGGCCTCAGGATCCCTAAGGATTTCAGGCTCCAGCAGCACTCTTTCTGCTAATGAGGTGACTGCTCCCAAAGCCTCTTTGGGATGGATCCCTGAAGCTATTAAATACTGAGA
Organism: Bramus lutescens; assembly: GCA_001685075.1. Lineage (NCBI taxonomy): Eukaryota > Metazoa > Chordata > Mammalia > Rodentia > Cricetidae > Bramus > Bramus lutescens. The sequence goes on along the minus strand of LOEQ01001029.1, from coordinate 298,169 downwards.
TCTTTACAATCTGCAGGACTGTCAAGAAACTTTGATTCTCTGACAGCCAGCCATTTCCAGCCAAGCTTTAAAAAGCATTCAGCTTGACAAGGATTGAGGCAAGCCATGCATTTCCTCAACAATGACTTTCAGAGTCTTCTAGCTTGATCCTCTCTCCCAAGGCTATAGCAACCCACATCCCATGATAAGTCATGGAGGAATCACAAAGAGAGTTATAAAGGCTGAGGGTGTACTTCGAAAGGGTTGGGGATACAACTTATTGAAGTGTACTTGCCTAGCACATGCATGGCTCTGGGCTCTACACTAAGTACCATACACATATACATACATACCACACAAACAAGCAAACACCCTAAGCCTTTAATACTTTAGCCAGGTATGGTGGTGGATGCCTCAGGAGGCTAAGACAGGAGGCCAGCATGTACTACATAGTGAGACCCTGACTCAAAAAGCAATGAGAGTAGCTGGAGAGATGCTTAGAAGTTAAGTGCACTGGTTGCTCTTCCAGACGACCTGGGTTTGGTTCCTAGCACCCACATGGCAGCTCACAACAGTCTGTAACTCCAGTTCCAAGGCCTCTGATTCATTCTTCTGGTCTCCTTGGGTACCAGACATTCACATGGTGCACAAACATACATGCAGGCAAAATATACATTCATACAAAATAAAACTTTAAAAAAGGAGAGAGAATGAATGAATGAATGAATGAATGACTGTCTGTGCAAACTAACAATGATAAACTAACTTCACCCCAGATCAGAGGTGTGTGCACTGTGTCACAGCTGATAGTCTTGCCTTCCTGTGGGCTCTTGGCATCTTTGCCACACAGTCCAATCATACCAGCTCTGAAATGTCCAAACAGCTCCAGATGCTCCAAGACTCCAAGGCCACGGCTAGTGTTTGCAGATCCAGCCAAGCCCTCCCTTATGTTCTCAGGAGCATTCAGACATTCACCTCTAAGAACTCAGGTTACCCAAAGCTCCATTACAGGAAGAGACTTGAGCTGTGACTAGAGACACCTGATGCCCATAGCCTTTCTCCTACAGGGGTGGGTGCTCACCCCATTGTTTGAGGAGCCTTTAAGACACCCTAAACATGACTGTGTGTGACAGTGAAAGTGGCCAGTTTGAATGTTTGTAAGCATGTTGCTGAGAAGATGAATGCTGACAAAATAAAATGAAGAACACACATATTTCAGTAGTGTTTCTAGAGAAGACGAAGGACCGCTGACGACAGACTTCTCAGAAGGCAGCAGGTGTCATGTGCACAGTGGTGAGAAGCTGCTGGAGCGCACAGACCTGGCATGGCAGGAGGGGTGAGTGGCTTTGTAGAGAAGACAGCAGCTCCGAGATCAGATGGCCTAGGCTTGATCACCACCCCCTTCTCTAGCCACAGGGCTATCCGTGGGGCAGAAGCAGTGCATGGGCAGCGCTCCCAAGGGTGTCTGGCGGAGTGAGCATAGAAATTCTGCAATTTTGACAGCTGCTGTGGCTTGCTTTTGTGACACAATGTGGGTTCTGATCTGAAAGTAGGAGAGTGACAGGAGCCTGGGTGGGAAACAGTCACTGAGAGTGAGACCCTGGCCCCTTTTATTTCTGGTGTCAGAGGAAGGGTGGTGAGGCTTGGGGAGGGATGTGGGTCAGATGCACACAGCATCGTGGAGAAAATGAACGTAGCTGCAGTATGATGGCTTTCCAGGATGGACAAGTACTCTGACACCCTCTGATGCCATGGATAGGTGGCAGTGGGTCCCTAGAGGTTGAGGGCATCGTCATGTGAGTGGCTGTCAGCATGTCACCTGTAAACTTCTTCCCTGATGGCGTAAGGACTTTGCCTTTCTCTTATTTTGGTTTTTCATATGAAGCCGTCTTTGAAGGGTTCTGGGAAGAGCTGCTCTCTGGCATAAGGAAAGGGTTTAGCAAATACCTCCCCTGTATGCAAAGCCCAATTACACCAACCGGGTGTGTGGCAGCGACAGCTGCACAATACCACAGCAGGGAGAAGCCAAGGCCTATTCTGGGAATTCAAGAATGAGACTCAGCATCCAAAACCCACAGGGGAAAGGGTAGAAATAAATAATCAGATATCTTGTACTCTTGGCTTGATACCCCAAACTGATACCCATCACCGCTAAGAGAACAGTACCACCCAAGCTCTCTTCCTTTTCCTTGTGGACAGTTCTCATTGCAGAGATCCTCCAGGGCCCTTCACCTAGGAGGATGTTATTTCTTGCATTGTACATATTTAATGAGTAGATTACTAAATGTGATTAATATAAGTCTTTGCAGTTGTGTAATAATCCATTAAAAAATTACCAAGGCAGACGAATGACATGTTGCTCCTTTAGCAGGGAAAACCTACCGAAGCTATTTAGCCATTTGGGACGCACAGAATACCTAATCACAGGGTGTGTAGAGATCGTCAAGGTTCCCTGGTCCTATTCTCACTTCACAAATGTGGGGATGAAGACCCAGAGAGCCAGGTATCACGGTGCTCTTATTTTTAAATAATTAAAACTAAAAGTACAAATTAAAATGAAGTGTGAACAATCTGCCTCAGAGAAGAATGAGTCCAGGAAAAGGTTTTTAAAAGTCATAGTTACAGGACTGGAAAGAACAAGCAAAAGCCTCCCCTCTCGAAGTGTGGCAAAATATACACAATGTCAACACTCGCTTAAGTTTCCTCCCCCTTATTTTGGAAATAAAATACAGGATACACTTGCCCCCACCCCTCCCTGATTTTGCTTTTTTTTGTGGCTTTCAAACAGTAAACCTGCTTCAGGCAGAGGATCACCAAGTTTTACTATTTTGGGAAATGCTTAAATTAAAGGACATTATTGTTTTTGGCCACAGTGAGAATAGAAATTGGGGTATTTTAATGGTCCCAGATGGCATCCTCCAGCAGTCAACCTCAACTCTATGAAGCAGCTTGACAAGTGTGCACAGAAGCATAGGAGCCCAGGTTCCTACTCAAATCCAACCCCCTCTGCTGCGTTCTTTGTTGGCCTTGCAAAAAGCACTAAATTCAGTTCCTCTACTCTGCCTCCTCCTCATTTGCCTTTCCCCGTCTAATCTTTGTTATTAGCCCCTCTCACCCGGCTTGGGACATCAAGTTTTAACCCTTAGATGGTATGGTGGCTGCAGTTTCATCTTGCATAGGGATGCAAACACTACAGAGGGAAGGATGGAGCCAAGAGTGTGGCAGGCCAGTGGCACACAGGTCAGTGGGCAGCTATCAACAAAGCAAATGTACATCGAAGTGAAGAGAAGGAGCACACGGAGTCTGAGGAGAGCCACAGACAAAAGAGAAGGAACGGGGATGAGTGCGGCACTCCACAGACTCTAGAGACGGAGTTCCTGACAGGACTGGAGCAGAGGTGATTAGAACATATCCTGAGGGCCCTTTCTTGATGTTCATTTGCATAAATCTAAAAACATATAGGCCAGTGAAATAGAATAAAGACCACAGACCTGGCCAGTACAGCTTCTGCAAGAGTGATGAGTCTATTCAAAAAGGGAAAGAATAATTTCTTCAAGAAAAAGTGTTGGATTATGTGATTTCCACAGCTAAAACAATGGCCTCCGTGATGGTTAGTTCTGACTGTCCATGTAACACAATCTAGAATCACCTAGAGAAGAGCCTCTGAGAATATCTGGGAGAGATTATCTTGGTTATGTTAGTTGAGATGGGAAGACCCGCCTGACTGGTGTCATGCCCTGGACTTTTGGGCCATGGAGTGTATAAGACTAGAGAAGGGGGCAGAATACTAGCATGCATACATTAATTTCTAGTTTTCTGCTCTTCACTATAGATATCATGTGACCAGTATTCTCAGGGTCCTGGTGTGTGACGTTCCCGTTTGATGGACTGTAACCTGTAGTTAAAAGCCATATATAAGCCCTTTCTCCCTTGAGCTGCTTGTCTGAGTATTTCATGTCAGCAACAGGAAAATCAAATATGACATCACATACAAAATCTACCCGGAAGAGCTCCATAGCCCTAAGTACAGGACGGGAGACGACAGGGTAAACTTCCATGATTCTGGGTTTGGCACTGAACCAATGGATCCTTAGAAAGACAAAGCTTAAATAGCAGAAGAAAATGCGCAGGGCTTAGTTAGAATCAAACCCTTGCTCATTAAAGGACACAACTGAGAAAGCAAATAGAAACATGCAGGGCAGGATAACTATCTGCAAGCCATGCATCTGATGAAAGTTTATCATACATCTTACATAAAGAACAACTGTAACAATTAAAAACTAACAATTTAAAAATGGATACAAGGCTTGAATAGTATCTGTCCAAAGAGGACATACAAATGGACAATAAATAGATGAAAAGATGTTCTGTGCATTAGGGAAATGCAAGTCAAACCCACAATGAAATATCACTTAACACCTACCGGAGGGCTATAATCAAAGTAACAGATACTGGTGAGCATGGGAGAACCGGAGTAGAGTGTGAGATGGGAAAGCCACTGTGAAAAAGCTAGTAATTCCTCAGAAAGTTCAACACAGAATTTTCATATGACTTGGTGGCTCCACCCTAGAGAACTGGGAAGAGGAACTCGGGAGTGCTAGAGGTCCTGTCAGATCCACTATGACAACAAGGCTGGCTTATGAAGACTAGCTAAGGGAATATGCCAGACATAAAGGGTACGGACTGGATGATCAATTTTATGGCAAGTGTTAAGAATGTGGTAGTGGTCATGGCGTATTCACCATAGCCAAAAGGTGAAAACAACTAACGCATCCATCCATAAATGAATGAATAAACAATGTGTCAGATAAAGATAGTGGAACATTATTCTGACAAAAAAAGGGTGCAATTCTGATAATATGCTGTCAAATGTACTATCATAACAAGGTTGGATCTTAAAAACATTAGCTTAGCCAGACATAAAACGGCACGTGCTACATGGCTTGTTTATACTAGGTACCTGAAATAGGCAAATTCTCAGGCAGAAAGACGAGGTGTGTGTGTGTGTGTGTGTGTGTGTGTGCGCGCGCGCACACGCGCGTGTGTGTGAGGAGGGGATGGAGAACTATTGCTAACTATGTAAAGTTCTATTTGAGTTAATGAATAAGTTTGGAATGGTGATGACAGATGCACACCAGTGTGAACGTCATTAAATATTTATGAGTTGTGTCTTTCAAAGATTGAGACACCATACTATTTTTTTAAAGAAAAAAATGAAAATGAAACATGAGGCAGGGTACACCTGGAAAAGTGTTTCTCGAAGCTGGAGCCACTAAGGGTGTTCCTGCTGCTCTGAGGAGAACCAGCATTCTCACTGAGTGAGGGAAGCAGGCTTTACTAAGACTTCCACAGTGGGGAGATGGAGACCCCAGCGACTGCATCAGGGTTAAGATTCTCTGGGGCAGGCTGTCATGCAAAAATGGCATTAATGGTCCTACCAGGTTGGTTCAGAAAGGTAGACCAGAGTTGAGATCTACCTAGTGGCTCTGTCCCATGAAAGGTCCATGTTTCTTATAGTGTCCTAATTCTCACTGAGGGACCCTTAGAACCTGGGTAATAGTCTGAGAAGATGCACTCATTGCTCTTTCAGGAGAGTTTATCTACAAACCCCAAGAAAAGCTGAGTGGGCACTGGCTGCAAAGTAGTGGCATTTCACCAAGGGCTCCCTGGGCCCATGAGGACCTGGACTGTGCCCTATGTGTGACAACAGTCTCTACACTGGCACCCTCACACATCACCGCCTCACCTGGGTACTCAGGGCAGGGCAGGGTGCAGTCAAGCTCTGAAGCCTCCTAGTTGATGGTAGCCCACTAAGCAGGGCTGGAGGCGGGCAGCATTTCCTGAGTCCAGGTATGAAAAGGGTTGAGATGGCAGAGGTACAAATGTCCTTTTGGTAACATCATTAGCCATACAGTTCTACCCACAGAACTACAGATTTACCATAAACAAATGAATATGACTTCAATGGAAAGATTAAAAATATCCCTTCTGTTGTTAAAGCTGCCGTGTCTGTGTAGGGGGAACACACACCATCTCCAAAAAGACCCCATAATATCCTGTCAAAGTGGAACTACTAATAGTCAGACATGAGAAACAAACCTCCTTAGCAGCTTGGGTTCATTCTGAAAAATAGAGGAAGCAGGGCTCCTGGCTTTACTTTTAATAGAGGGGTTGTCATGCCAACTAGGGCTGCTGTTTAAATTGAAGGGGAAAAAAGAAGTGTTCCTTCCTACACAAACTTTTCAGCAGGGCTCACAATTAGTCCTTAAAAAACCATGAAAACCCAGCACTGGGGCGATGGTAAACACTGTGCTCATATTTAAACTTGTCAGACAAAGGTCATGATAAACCTCGGTCTCCTACTGTTCCACTCTTCATGCCCATTAACAGGGTAAACAGGGCCCTGAGGAAAAGAAACGCTGATGTGGGCACATGCCAAGGCAGGCCAATCTCGAGCTCAGAGAGCAGCCCTCCATCTTGAGAAAGAATGGGGCGCAGGGAGAACAGCACCCCTTGCCCTCCAGAGTGCTTTCACACATACCTGCTGCCTGTGGTGCCAGGGCCAGGAGAGGGGACACACTCATGGCGGAGCCACTGTCTTATTTTTCTGGTACCTGTGGGCCCAGGTTGGCCATGGAGAAGAGCCAAAAGGAAAGAAAGCCTGCTCTTGTGGACATGAGGCTTGTTGGGGACAGGAGGGAAGGCTCACAGACAAAACCTCTTCCCTCCCAAAGCCCGGCGCAGTGGTGCTCTGAGCACAGAAGGAAGATGCCACAGTTTCTGAGGACACATGGCCAGCTCATTGATCAGTCAGGGCAGGTGACTAGATCCTGTTGGAGAGGGGCCAACCCCAAACCCTACATATTGTTCCCTTCTCTACACCCTTCAGGATTGCCATGAGGTGTGGGAGGCAGTACTGGCACAGCACTGCCATACCCGACAGTAGGTGAGATGGCCACTAAACAACTGAAGAGCAGGCGGAGGGACAAGTCAGCCTTGACCCTCCTTGTCTTCTCCTTTCGGAGCAAGATTTCATCACGCTTCTCTACATGGCAAGCAACTAAGCCTCTGAATTGTTTATTTTAAAACTTCTTTCTTGGACCAAGGTTGACTATAGAAAACTGAAACCACAGGGCAAAACTGCCAATAAGGAGGATGACTGTATTTACTTCCCACCAGGTCAACCATTCAGATGTAATAGCTCATCACCTCTACCCAGCACACTCAAACCCCTCACCTAGAACTGGCCTATTCCTAGCCAGGGAGCCACAGCTTTGCTCTGCTGTCTTCTCTGATTTCACCATCTTTTGTATGTTTCTATGTGAGCTCTACAGCCAGGTAAGAGTCTTTCTTGTACCTTGTAGACTCTGTCACTGCCCTGTGTCTGGCAGCTCCTGTGCACGGCGGAAGATCAGCAACATCTAAGCGTTCAGCTGCCACATAATGAGCTCTGGGTGCTGGCTCCATTCATGAGTTTACATGAATTAACTACTATCTGAGGAGATGGTTCAGTGGTAGGAGCACTTGTTTTGCAAGGAGATGTTTGGATGCCCAGAACCCAAGTAAAAAGGCAGGTATGCTTGTGTGTGCCTGTAACCTCAACACTGTGTGTGTGTGTGTGTGTGTGTGTGTGTGAATCCCAAGATCTTAATGTTCAGCTAGTCTAGCTGAAAGAGTGGTTTCTCATTAAATGAGATTCTATCTCAAGGCAATAGCCTAGAGAGCAATAGAGAAAGACACATGATGTCTTTTTTCAGCGTCAGCATGAGGGTGCACCAGCATATTGAAGTGCATGCAACACACACACACAAACCCCTCAGGTTGTTCTTCATAAAGATGGATTAAAGATGGTCTCTAAGATGCTGGTGGACAGTCAGCCAGCTCAGGATTTCTGAACTTTAAGTGACTTTTATTTTCCTGATTTATATTTCTTGTGTTTGATTCTTCAAGGAGCATGCAGAGTTGTTTTTTATGACAGAGAGAGAAATACCAAAGTAAATTTCATTGTACGAGGAAAGGAAAAAGGCTTTCTAAACAGAAGAGTGGAAATCTATTCATGAATATTAGCAGCAAATCCAGCTGCCCTCACACACTATTTCATATCAGCCAGAAGGTAGAACCAGCCCAAGCACTGAGCTCCAAAGCAAGTTGCGATATATTCATACAATGGGTTATTACTCATTCATAAAACAGAATAAAATGTTGAAACAAGTCATGATGTGTGCAACCTGTAAACAGCTGTGAGCCACCAGATGTGGGTGCTGGGAACTGAACTCTGGGGGTCTTCAGGAATAGCAAGCATGTTTAGTTATCTCTCTAGACCTGGCTTTCCTTTTAGGATGATGAAATGTTTAAGAATTAAAGGCGATAGTTGCTGCTATGACTTTGGTCTTCACAGGGGTTCAACTGCAGTAAAAGGCTGTGTTCAGGATGGTACTTTGGGAAGATGGTATGACTGCCAGGGTGTGGGCCTCAAAGCATCGGGGCCACGATGCAGTTCTCACGTACCTTGTGAGTTCTCAAAAGGGGGGCATGCAAGAGAAGAAGCAATCTTGGCCCCTCCCATCCTTTCTGCTCCTGATTTGAGATGTAACCTCTTGTTTGTTCTCAAAGGTTTTCTTACCACTGCTAGCTGGGGTAAGTTGACAAAGCCAAGCAGTGGCTCTCTCCACAGAGGCTATGTCATAGACTATGAACCTCTAAGACTGTAGGATCAATAATCCTCTTTTTGGTAGCCTGTACCAGGAATCTCACTATGGTGCTACAGAGTTGACTAATACAATCATACAGTGGTAGGGATGAATCAAACAGCATTGAATTATATACTACTAAGTTTGATATGTGAACTTTATCTCAACTCAGAAAAATGTTATTTTCCTGTTTTAACTAAAAACCTTGAAAAAGTACAAGGGTAAAAGAGAACAGCAAAAACAAGCCAAGTATATTCAAGTTTTATGGGATGTCCTTCTGTATATGTGTTGCTTTTATTGGTTAATGAACAAATGAGATGTAGAGAGAGAGTTGGCAGAGTCAGAGATGCCAGCCAGCTGCCAAGGCAACAAGACACATAGAAAATGAGGCAATGCCATGGCCATGTGGCAATACACAGACTAATAGAAATGTGTTAATTTAAGATGCAAGAGCTAGCTAGGAATATGCCTGAGCTGGTGGCCAAAGAGTGCTGTAATTAATATAGGTTCTGTGTGATTATTCAAGTCTGGGTGGCTGGGAAAGAAAGTGCACTCTCTGGCTACATTCAAGGAAACCCCAGTAAATGAGGAAATGGCAAAGCAGGACATTCTAAGATGTTATCTGAGATGGAAGGAGGGTTCTTGCTTAGCAGAGGGTGGCCTGGCTCCATCCTCAGTGATGATGGACTGGGCACTTCCCCTGTTAGGTACCAGGGAGCCTCATCTTTCTCATATGGTATCAAACTGTGTTTATTACAAGATCTGAGTCAGTGCAGCTATCACATTTGTGGAAAAAGCCCCAACTACCTGTAAAAGGTAGGAAAGGCTGAAGCCATGTGTCCAAGGCCTTTATCATAGGATATGGGTCTTCCTGGGTCAGTCATATTTGCAGTAAGCTCGTGTTGCTTGCTGTTTACCTGTAGACCGGTGGCTACTAGTGTACAGAGAGAGTATCCCTCTCAGAACTGCATTCCCAACCCTATACAGCCCTTGGCACTGGGCAGGTTATAATATACATATATACTGAAAAAATAAAATTTATAATCCTATTAATTGATTTATATTTCTAACAGACAAGACAAGGAGATGGTACCAAGTCCAAAGTCTCCGAGGGATGTACAGGCCCAGGGAACTAAGGGGTAGGCCCACAAAGGGGACTGGTAGGCTGAGTGAGAACGTCCAGCCCAAGCCTAGGCCTGAGCTGGGTCCTAGCAGGGAAGGTTATGTATGTTTGGGCACCTGGACACACTTCACTGTCTCACTGCATTGTGGGGGATTTGGTTTCTCGGAAGGCTGAATAACCATGGCCCTGTCCAGTCACCAAACCAAAGACTAAAAGCAGAAGTAAGCTACACATGCTCGTCTGTGCCCAGGTTCCTGCCGAAAGTGGCAAGCACCGCGGGCTGGAGGCTGAGCCGAGCTCTGATCTGATTTCAGCCAATCTGTTACAGTATTCCACTCCCTGTCCTCGTGCCCAGAGGCTGTTGCAATGGGTATAAATTTAGAAAGAGAAAGATAAATAACACAGAAAAGTTTAGTTTAACAAAATAGGTTGTTTCTGTCCCTCTTTCTCTGTTTTGCTAAGAAAGATAAGTTGGTCTCCTGACTTACTTTGCCTCCTCAAAATTTGGCATTCTGGGCAGAAGCTTAATAATTCATAACCCCAGCTCAGATGAACTAACTCCACATGAAACCAAAACATCACATGTCTGTCCTAAGTGTTTCCTAGCAGAGGGAGTGAGAACATCACGGCCCCTTGCTTAAGACCTGGAATCTACCAGTCCATTTCTGAGCAAGCACAACCCTCTAAACAAAGACAGTGCCTATCTGGCATGAAATGATTCCTGACAGTCAACCTCATGGTAAGTACCCACGTCATGTCATCAGGAGTTACGCAGTCCTAGTTTAAATGAAACTATTTGCTAAGGATATTAGAGTCAGAGATGAGAGGTTTTGGTTATGACAGAAGTTATACCGTGAAAGACACTGCTTCGGGAAGTGCTGTCAACTTCCCACTCACAGACTGCAGGGTCCGGTCCACAGTAAGAAGCTCACTATCATTTCTATAACCAAATTAGGAAGCAAAGTTCAATAACTGGTCCAACGATATATGCCACTGGCAGAAGGGAACAGGGACCAGGTTTTATGGCCCTTCCCCAAGTCATCTTGACTGGAAAAATGTACTCCCACCCTGTCCCAACCGGGAAAACAGCCAGACTTGGTAGCTGTACCTCTGACAGCATCTCATACTGGCCTCTTCTTCCAAGAGCAATGGTCAATAAATCATAGACCACAGACGCGCTTTGCAGGCTGATGAGGCGGTCGCTCTTGTGCTCAGGAATCCTGCTCAGTACAGCATCTCGGTTGGCCTGAAGATGACATAGAAGAGAGAAACAGATGGTAAGCCAGCCTACATTCTACTATTTTCATATAGCATAGAGGCCACCTAGGCTCTCCTGCTCCACAGGGCAGGCATGAGTAATGGACCTGTCACCTCAACCCATATTTCCAAAATCCCCAGATCACTGCAGAAAGACTATGGTCTGACTCAACACTCAAGGCCAGATGCAAGTCTGTCAGCAGGTGTTTGAAGTCCTACAAGGCTGGGCAGAGCAGAGAGCTTGTCTGGGTCTCAACCCACAGCATCCTTCAAGTGAGTCCCCCTAACCCCATGCTGTGTCTTCTGTGATCTGGCTTCTAGTCTATGCTGAGGACCAGGAGAGCATTCCCAGCTCTGTACTTCTTCTCACTGAATGGTGTCATCAAGTTCCATGGTCCCATGGAGGTGATCCCTCAGTCACTAAGTGACACTCAGATTACTGGATGACACCTCCATGGGAACAGACCTCAAAGACTAATTTAGTCTTCTAAAAGGAAGCACAAAACAGATGTACGAGACAAGAAGCAAGCAATTTTCACGTTGCCATAGAGGACTCCAGAGAACACTGGCCAATTTCACATCTCCTCTTCTTAGCACAGAAACCCACCAGAACAGCCGCACTTTCCCAGGTTGTCTATCAAAAAGCAATTGCTCCGCACATCAACATGTTCTCAGTGCTTCTGAAATTTAATTTCTCCATAGATTCCTCCAGATACACCACACACACTAGAGTCTTGATAGCTATCTCATTTTCTTTTCTCTTCCCCTAATAGGGAGTTCTAAATCACTAAAGCTAGATTTCTGCCTGCTTCTCCCACCCCCAGCTCTGCTAATGAACAGCGGTCTCTACTCCCATCTCTCTGAGGAGCAGCGAAAGGCCGCACAGCATTCCCTGTGAGGATGGGCCATGAAGTTCTGGGGTCACTTGTCCCCCAGGCTGATGTTTAATCTTCTTGCCTGACATTCTGAAAGGTCACACACACACCTTGCCTCTTGCTAATGAGGCAAAATGCCTTCTTTTTGTGTGTGTCCAAGGCATTTAGTCTCAGCCACCCATCAGAACTTACTGACTTGAAAACTCCAGGCTTTTAAATGTCAATGCCAAATGAGACTACATAAAACAGGCCACTTCCTACAAAGTGAGTCACCTCTTAAGAAAACAAGCCTGCTTTTGAAGATTTCATTCTAAGTTTTCTTTACGCAGCTCCTTTTGAGCCCAACAAGAGATGCTCTAAAGGAAGGAGGGCCTGCTGTATTTATTTGCTGTAAATGTTCTATAGTGAGACCAATGCCTGGAAGAAAACAAAACAAAATACATAGATACTATGTAGGAGAGGTTTTCAAGTTATTCCTAATATGTCCTCTTTTTCAGAAAGCATTGCTATATTTTGAGATCTATAGCCTAGAACGTTCAGCAGATCCATCAGCAAGTACCCAGAATGCTGACTTGGCTGAATTATACAGACACATTTCTGACAAGTTCTTCCTCTAGGAGAAAAGGGATCTTCTCTGCAGTGAGAAGTGCTACACTTTCAAATGACTTCTTGTATGTGAAGAGACAGTGAAGAAATTTATGCTTCTATGTTAAAGTCAGAACTAATAAAGAATATAATTTTTCCAGACATTCAAAGAACAAGACAGTTCCTACTTTGTTCTGAAATTGAGCACATCATTTTCTGTCCTAAAAGTGAAAAATCAAAATGCAAAGGACACTGGAGGAAAAAAAGTCCCCTAAGGGCAACTTCATGTACAAGAGGTTTATAGGGAGTCATGGGGCTATCTGTGCTTCTCTCACTTCAGTGAAGGAGTAGGTGAGCTGAAGACACCACTCCAAAGCATCTATACCACACTAGGACATATGGCCATGTTTTCCAAATTCCAAACTGGATCACTTGACCTCACGACTGTCATCAGTAACCCGCCAGAGCGCATGGACACCACAGCTAATCATGTTTGCACTGAAGAAATTAACTGCCAAGTGCAGAGTCCGGTATAGCTGGAAGGCCAACACGCGCTGCCTTCTACATCAGTGACAAAGTGGGTGAGTCTTGCTCGTTTGAAGGCATGGTCCCGGACCCACTGCCCAGCATCATCACCTGTGTGCCTTCCCTGATTCTGCCAAGCCAGAGCAGAGAATATAAATGCCACCATCCTGTGTTACAAGCTGACGGTCAAGGAAAGATGAACCGGGGCAACCTGCTTCTCAGAGAGGAAGTGAGCCCAATGATGTCAACAGCAGCCCAGTGGAGAGCAATGGTAACTCAAGCAGTCTGCTCTTGTAAACACTTCTGGGCCAGTTTGCAGAACAAGAGAACCCCAAGTTTTAACCTGAGGCAAGAGAGTTACGCATGTTGAAGCCTTAGTCTCTGCTGGCCACCTCTTCCCAGCACACAAAGCACCCTGTCCGCAGTTCCCCTCAGCACAGCTCTAGTCTCCAGTTGGCCACCATGTAGAGAGTGGGGACTTCACTTGCTTCCCTTGACTCTTTTTCCTCTATTGTCTGCCTGCTGGGCTGAAAGCTCTGAGGAGGGAACCACACAAGCCAACACACTATATTCCCTTTGCTTACTCTGGCCTTATATGTCCTCATCTGTAAAAAGAGAAAGCAGACAGGAGGCCCTTTGTGCCTCTGGCAACCTGTGTTTTTGCTCAACTGCTAGGCACAAACTACTGGCCTGTGGTAGTTCTAGCTACTTCAGCACTGAGGCTTCAAGCCAGGGCTGGCATTCGAGTGCTATACAGAGCAGAAGCCCAATAGACAACAAACACACAGTTTAGACCAAAAGTCAACATCCTGACCAAACACAATGAGCGAATTTCAAAGGAATCTGGTGGCCTGGCCAGAACAGCCCTGAGGAAAGCAGCCCTAGACAACAGAGGGCATCCCCACAGCCCTAGATTCTGCAGGGGCAGGGGCAGGAGCAGGTGGCGAGGGCAGAGTGAGAGTACCAGGAAAGCAGAGGGGTGTATCCACAAGTGACCCATCAGCACTGCCTTCACTCAGCACACTGGGAAGATACACAGGGGCCATGCTGGGCTGCGCTCCCTGACAAGCCCCTGTGAGGAGCATTTCCACTGCAGTTCCCTTACATATGAACGTGCTAACATCCGGTCATAGCTGACGGATGGAGGATACGCTGAGAGGCCTCTCTGCTGCGGTAGGAGAGCTGACCAGGGACGCAGGCATCCTTCTTTTCCAAGTGCTGCTGCTTTCTCCCCTCTTAGGCATTCCTTCTGGAAAATTTTTCTCTAGACCAAAAATCATCCTAACGAGGGAATGAGCACAATAAAGGAAGTCTCAGGACGGGGAAGGAACAATGAAAGTCACATTCCACTTACCATAGATTCACTAATGAGCAGTAACAGCAGCGCCTCTTCAGTATTTTCTTGAGGACAAAAAATGCTGCATAAAGAAAACCAACTTTGGTATACGGCAGTTTTGAAATAACAAGAGATACACCGCTACAAACAGAGTGCAAGGCTAAAAGCGTTTCCATTTTTATATAGAATCCATGAAAAACACTGTATAATTTGGACACTTGAATTAGCTTGCTTATTTCTATGCCAATCTGTGGAATTATTACATTTCTGCTACAAATTTTAATGGCAAGCAGACGGGTGAGAGAAAATGGTAAAAATCTAAGTTAAAAGCCCAAATAACATATGTACCTATTACAGAGGCAGAAAGTAAAACTGGTCCAAAAACGGCATGCAAACAAGAGGATGCTTGCTTAGAGCAGTATCACAGGAAGAGCACGCATTTCAGTGGACAGCAGCTCTACCCGCCAACCACTCTACCCTTTTGTCTTTCTGATGAAGTTAAGAGCACCTTCAGGGACCTCACACTATTTCTCATACAGAAAGAATTTAGGGTGCTATCTTAGCTTCCACACACACTTTGTTCTGAGGCAGCATGCAAGAGCTGCCCTGTTAGTCTATCTCTTGGTAGTTGGCTGAACTCTAAAATCTTGGATTAACAGAAAAAGATGTTAAGCACAGTGTTGCTGAGGATTAGGAAACAATGAAAACGCAAACACACCTAAATCCTCCCCGTGTCCTCTCCAGGTTCTGTGAGCACTGCTAAGGCTATGGAGCCACCTCCCCCCACCCCTCCCTCTGGAGTAGAATTCTGCATGTTATCGCCAACTGGGCCAAACTCAACTTTTCCCCGAGAATTGAAAAGAAGTTTATAATAAATAAAAATAAACATGGTTAAAAAAACCAAACACTGCCTATTTTGAAGATGACTAAATAAGGACTAAATTTATACCTTCCTAGGAACAACATAACAATCATTTAATTGAGATTTCCTCTCCAAAAGAAAAAAAAAGGCAAAATCCCACGTTTTCCAGATAATTATAAATGCTTGTTTTCTCTGAAGCATCAGTAACGTTATTACTGCACCAGAGAACCCTGGAAGTGATGTAGAAAGTACAGTGCCTGGTTCTGCTGCAGAACTCTGCCTGTGGGGGTCTCCAGCCCAGGGCCACGCAGGGCTCCAGCCAGGCTAGCCTGGGAATAGGCTGTGGGGTGGGCCTGGAGCCAAAGCTTCTTTGGGGGAGTCAGCTTGTGGTAAACTGGGTTTTTCAGAAAACAGAGCATTTCTGATTATTCCCTGATATCCTGGCTGTGCTTACATGCAATTGGGATCTCGTAAATAAAGCAATAACCGGAACAATTTTTCTAATGGTTAGCTAGTCCTGCACTGTTCAGACTAATTGAAAAGAGAGAGCCCAAGCCGTGCTAATTATGACTTAACACCAGCCAATTCAGTCCATGGATAATCTCCAAATTCCGTCTGAGCCATCCAGTCTGCTTAAATGCTAGGTTGTTTTATTTTTACCAGAGTTGCTAACAAGCAGTGAATTAGCATTGAATTCCACTTCCTTGGCCCTGCATGTACGGCAGGTGGATGGGCACTGAGAAGCTCCAGGGCCAGGGCAAAAGGTGGAAGCAGCAGAGTAACTGTAGGATACAAGCCTGAAAACCATACTGAAATGTTCCCTTGAAACAACGAAGCCTTCTGAGACCCATTTCTGCCTCTTCTTCTCTTCCTTGGTCATGCAAGATAGACCCAGGGTGGGTAGTCAAAATTGCCAGGACCTTCCTTTTTTGAGATTTTCTTCTCTGAGTCTCCAGTGTCCCAGGAGGAGACCCCAGAGTGTCTGGCCTCAGTTCTAGAGGGTGGGAAGCTGGAGGGCTAGATGCATAGGGAGTTGCAAGAAGGGCAAGGTAGGGGACAATGGGCACCATCAGACAGTGAGGTCAGCTCCCAAGTCCCAGCAGGGAGAGGCTGAGGGTGGGAGGTTTGCAGGCTCAGCCTAGCCATGCCACCAGCTCCAGGGATGACCTTCAGGCAAACCACCCATGTGCTTAGTGGATAAATTCATCAATGCATCTTGTAGTTTTGTAGGGCACAGGGAAAGGGAGTCCTCAAGACACTGATAGTTACCAGGGTTTTCTAGGGCTTCCAGGTAAATACTTAGAAAAACCAGTTCCCCGGCCATATACACAAGTTAGAACAAGTAAAAGAGAAATCAAGTCAATCATATCCAACTGCATCTTAGCTTTCTTGTTGCCTGGGGTTTTTGCAGTAAGGAAGTGGTTGTGTAAAAGAACTGGCCCCGAGGAGTCACTGTGACTTGTGTGGCTGCAGGAGTGGTACTCAGTTCTCTACCCACAGGAAGCTGATTCAACTCCAAGACCTAGCTGAGAGCCCCAGAGAGGAAAGGGGATTTTAACTAATAATTGAGCCCATCTTGATCAGGGGTCAGCTGGTCCAGCTGAGGATTACATAGACCTCCCTACAACTCCTTTCTTTTTCTGTCAACTCACATGGCTCAACCCCTTAGAACAAAGAAAGAAGTACTTCATCAGGTCAGCCCAGGTCTGTTGAGTGTTCCTCCATGCAGGGATCAGAAAAGTCCCACATGGCTTGTTATCTTACATTCCTAGAGATGGGACAGGGTCCCTGCATTTCTGGGGAGGGGACAGGACTCTCTGCACAATGACTCAAAGTGGGATGGTGAGGAGACCAAAGAGTTCTACCAGCAAAAGTCACCCTGATCTCATAATGTCCCTTGCCTTTCTAAAACCTCTCCATAGCAAACTAGGAGGCCCAGACCCAAAGGACCATACAACAGAGATTGCCTCCTTCTCTTCTGTCTACCTGGGAGGTCACCCCTATGCTTGCACTCACAGCTGCTCATTCAATACCTTCTCATTAGCCACTTGTAGACACAATGGTGGCCATTAATCTCCTGCTTTGTTTGTGCTAATTTTCTGCTCTAATATGCATGTAATTACCCAAGCCACCAAACATGCTTTTACAAGGATGAAAGGAAAACTACACCTAGCTGAAACACAACTATGTACTGAGAGACATTACAAGAACCTTTGTGGCACCACAGCTTCTATTAGTCCCAAACAAAACAGGGAAATAACTCAAATGGCCATAGGAACAGACTGGCAAAATGACATTTATAAAACAGCATTGAAAACAAACTACTGTCACATGTAAAAATACATGTGAATTGTTCAATTACAACAGCAGATAAAACTTAGACATAAATGAATATGCAATTTATGATTGTTGAAGATAATACAATGACTTATTTATTTTGAAATGGAGTCTTACTATGTTGTTGCCCAGACAGTCCCTAACTCTTGAGCTCAAGTGATTGCTCCACCTCAGCCTCCTGAATGCTGAATTTACAAAGTGTGCCACCATGTTTGACACATAGCTTGACAAAGCCAGACAGAAGGCTGGGGAAATGATTCACGAGATAAAGGCACTTGTCACCAAGCCAGAGGACTGGATTTGATCCCTGGAATCCACATGGTGAAAGGAAATAACTGACTCCTTCAAGGTGTGCTCTGACCTCTGCAGGTGCCCACGAGAGAGAGAGAGAGAGAGAGAGAGAGAGAGAGAGAGAGAGGATGCAAAATAAAGCAAACTGCTAACAGCTAGACTAATCACTGGACTAATCTTCAGAACCAGGTTTCTCTGAACAGGGGCAATCAGTCCCTGGGAGAGGTACAAAGACGGCTTCAGGGCTCTGGTAACTGCTGCTCCTTGAGCAGGATGCTATTACACATGTGTTCTCCTAGCCAAAAGTCGTTGCTTGGTTTACATCCACTTCATATCCCATCACTTACTTATGCAGAATACAAAGCTTGCTCTAAAAATAAGTTAACCAAAGCAGGCATCCTCACAGAAAGACCCAGAAGGGCATGGAGGCTACAACAGATCACTCTTCTTCTCGCTAGCCAGGATTTTCAACATTTTATCTTCCTTCAAACTTCAAGTGATCAGGCAGAGAAGGAGCATGGCCTCCACCTCACACGGGGGCACAGTGGAGGGAAGAGCTTTTGAAAAGCTTGCTTTTCAGGGCAGCCCATCTTGGCCAACACTCTGAAAGTCTTTTTGGTTTGCTGGAGCTACAAGAGTCTTAGCCACATAAACTATGGCATGTTGAGTGGTGGGCTGCAACCTCATGGGGTCATGAAAATCTGGTAACAGTAAAATGTATCTGAATGTAGTGACCAAAGTTAATTCTGAGTCAAACACAGAGACCCCAAGGTTTCCGGTGCCAGAGAAGCCACTGCAGCCTTGGTTCCGGAATAATACTGTCAGCATGCACTAAGAGCTGCAGTGTTTCCACCGGACATACAGAGTTCCACACTCTTCTAGAAGCATAACGGTTTAGCTGTAGAAATAAAGACTTTTACATTTTTCTACTGTCATTCTTCAGTATGTAAGTACCAAAATTAGTATATGGTCTGTTAGAGGTTTGGTTTTTTAAAATTACTGTTTGAGTTGCTGACTTGAGTAATAAAAAAAAATGTTCAATGAATTTCGGTTTTAGATTAGGGCAGAATTTCCAATAATCTCTAAAATGGCCTCAGACATAGTTCTACCATTTTATATTATGTATTAGACAAAGTGGCATTCTCAGAATTGACAATTATAAAATTAAAATACTGATCAACTCTGAAAAATGCTGAAGAAACTATGTCCCACAGAATCAAATATTTAACAAGATTTCATTCTTTATGTGAAAAAAAGAAGTGCATCCATCTCATTAGAACATGAACCTGCTTTCACCTATAATAAAGGGTAAAATTAAATGCATCCCAATCAATGGTTTTAAAATCAATTTCTTGATTTGTTGTCAGTAAATGATTTGTATACCATTTTACCTATGTACATGCCTAAGGTTGCACAACAGTTTCTTGGGAGAGAAGGAGTAGTAAGTGGAAAAGTTTACGAAGTTCTAAGCGCCAAGCTAAGTCTGAACTTGAAGGGGAATCCGGCCAAGACGAGGCCTGAGCATTGTGTGCAGATTCCCCCTCCTACTTCCCAATGAGCCAGCTGAGGGTGGCGACTGCCTCAGTGCAGGTGTGCAGGACACACAGCCCCGCTTCAGTAGGAAGGAAGCATTATAGATGTAGGAGCTCAGGGGATGCTCTCTCTCTACTAAGACACCAACTGAGAAGGACAGTGTGTACAGACAAACTTAGAATGCTAAAAAACTGAGTAGTGTGGAAACTGATGAAACACAGAACAGACTCACAACAGATTACATAAAGAAAACATAAAGTTGATTCTTCAAAAGGACAAATAGAAGATAAGCGTTTAGGTAGCCTGCTCCTGCCCCTCCACCCTCAAAGAGAGAAAAGATGGGCTGTAACAAGAAATTCTGCAGGAAAAAGAAACTAAGAAGGTAAATGGTGAAAAATTTGATGACCCCGCTGAGATGGCCAAACATACGGAAGTATATAAACCACTAAGACAGATTCATGAGGAAAAAGAGAACCAAGAGCTTGAAGTGAATTTCCCCAAAGAAAAGCCAAGGACAGATACTCTGAGGTAAATCATATCTGATATTTCAAGACAATGCCAATACTTCAAGTTTTTTTAATAGAAGAGAAAGAAATAATATCCAGCCCTTTTTATCTGACTAAAATTATCCAGATGCTCCAAAAGACTAAGATTTTATAGGAAAACTACAGAATAGTATCTATTAGGAGCACAGGTGCAAAAATCTCCAAGAAACATATAGAACCCAAAGACAAATTTTAAAAGATTATATACTAGGACCTAATGGCTTTTATCCCAGGAAATGCAAGGGTGGTTTGACATCTAAAAAAAAAAATCTATGAATGAAATGCACTACGATAAAGGTCAAACCACCACAATTAGCTGAATGGATGGACAAAAGTGTCTCACATGATTCAATACTCCATGATAAAGACAGCAAATGGGAGAAGGATGGTGTTTGATCTGATATTGGGCATCTTAAAGCTTTCAGCAAATGCTGCAATTAATCTGAAAGACTTTTCCTGCCTGAAGATCAGAGATAAGGATATTTTCTCATGTCTACTCACAGTAATGTAGGGTCTAGCCCTACACCTAAGGAAGAAAACGAAACCAAAAGCACCCAGCTTTCAAAGGAACAAGTAAAACTATATTTATAGATGACAGAATAGCCTAAAGAATCTAAAAAATAGAGAATTAACAAATTCAGCAAATTTGCAATATGAGATATCAATTCCTCTTCCATACACTTGCAGTGAATAGTTACGAAATTAAGAACAAACAGAAGAGGCCAAGCTGATGGCTAATGGATGAAAGAAGCCTACATCAACTCCACCATTAGGCTAAGAGTGATGTGTGATTACTGAGGTGGGTATGAAGCCTCATGCCTAAGAGCTCCTGGTAATTGGCAGCTGCTGGGAAAAGAAGAGTCAGTTTTAAGGGTAGGGCCTGGTATGTTAACCACACCCCAGCGGGGGCCACACACCCAAGGGCAGATGGGCAGCACAAACTAGAATTGAAAAGTTTTTAAAAGGGGGACACAAAGCTGGATGGGGAGGGGAGGGGTGAATCTGGGAGGACTGGGTGTGTGATCAAGACACATTGTATGACGTTATAAAACAACCTTTTTTTTAATTGAAAAAAGAATAGGATTACAAATCTATAAAAAAGTTAAAAGTGGGTTGAAAAATTTTTTAAGATTTATTTATTTATTTATTGTGTATACAACATTCTGCCTCCATGCATGCCCACACGCCAGAAGAGGGCACCAGATCTGATTACAGATGGCCATGAGCCACCACGTGGTTGCTGGGAATTGAACTCATGACCTCTGGAAGAGCAGCCAGTGCTCTTAACCACTGAGCCATCTCTCCAGCCCTGGGTTGAAATTTTCTTTAACTAAAATTTAAAATTTTTCTATTTATAATAGCACCAAAAAGAACTACAGGGCTTGGGCTGTGACTTGGCAGCAGAGTACTGTCCAGTGCCCTGTGCAGGCCGGGTTCCACCCCAGCACCTGCCCTAGTCTGCTTCTGTGCTGCTGTGACAAACACCTCAATCAAAAGCAACTCAAGGAGGAAAGGCTTATTTCACCTTACAACTCCTAGGTCACACTCCCACACTGATGGAAGTCACGGCAGGAACCTGGATCTGCTGCTTGCTGGCCTGCTCTCTAGCTCACTCTCACAAGCTCATGCTCAGCTAAGTTTCTTATACAGCCCATGCCCACCTGCATAAGAATGGTGCCGCCCACAGTGGGTTGGGCCCTCTTATATAAATTAGCCAAGACGATATCCCACAGACAAGTCTGATCTGGGTAATTTCTCAATTAAGTTTCCCTCTTCCCAAATGACTCTAGATTGTGTCCTTTACAATTAAAAACTAAATAGTACACATCCCTTTCCAAAAAAAGGAAAAGAAGAATTATGCATGCACATAACCAAAAAAATTAGGAATATGTTTAACAAATGAAATACAAGCCTTACAGCCTGAAAACTATGAATCATTGCTGAAGCAATTTTAAAAGTATGAAAGAATGAATAAATAAATAAGCACCTTGTGCTCACAGATCAGAAGATGCAATACTGTTTAGATTACAGTATTACCTGCATTGTTTCACAAGTTACAAGTTCAAGGTAATTCCAATCAAAATCCCAGTGCTTTTAAACATTTCTGGAAGAAATGAGCAAGTGGATTCAAAAAATGCAAATGAATTTAAGGGTCTGGGAGAAAGGCTGACACCTGAGAAGAACTGGGCATTATTTTTGGAGAAGCGAAAACCCTCAACTTTGATGATGTAGTCATAACTATGAGTGTACTGGAAGCCAATGAATGTACACTCTAAGTTAGGGAGCTGGAGAGCATGTGAGCTACAGACAGGAAAATCGGTACAAGCCAAAGAGACTGAGTGTATCTGTAGGAAACTCAGCTTGCGTGTGGGGCTGCCTCCCGGAGTTCTCTTTACACAGCTAGGAAGCAGACATGGCAGGAATGAAGTCAGAAGAGTGACAGTCAGCCAGCTGAGGAAGCATCAAGTAGCCAGGGAAACAGGAGAGTTTCTGTCTCTGGGGTGAGGCTGTACTGGGGAGAGCTCCACCCGGGTGTCACTGGAGGAGAAGGGAGGTAACTGAGACCCTCTGTGCACCTGGCACGTAGGATACTCAGAAGTGGCTAGGGTGAGAAACAAACATGCACTTTGTTTTGAAGACATGAAATTCACTTAAAATCTGAATCTCAGATCTGCTTCTGGATAGCCCATCCTGAGGGGGTCGGCACTTCACAGTGGGTTAGGGGACCAGAGCAGGTGTTTTATGAATCCAGACAAGGCCTGAGGAGGAAGGACAGCATGCACGTCAGGCAAACTGCTTCAGCAAGGCTAGAAAAATGAAGATCAAAACTGAAAAATACAAAGTCCCAGGGAAAAGTCAAGAATGCATTCCCCTGTCCAAATCCACATAAAAAATGCAAATTGAGTAAGATGACTATGGGGGGAAGAAAAGCCAGGGGTCATGCAAGGAGCCAGAAGCCAGGCAGCCTATCCTGCAGCGTGCTCCCCAGGGTTCCAAAGCAGCTGCCTGCAGTCTCTCAGCATCTTCTCAGTGTGGCAACATCACTCACTAGAGTCCCTTTGCTCTTCAGAGAGATGAGGAACCTTTACCACAGGCAGAGAGGGAACCTAATGGCTCTGAGGGGCAGAAGCGAGTGAGTTTTTCTCAGCCCTCATCCTTGTCTCTCTACCCTCTTACCTCCTAACCAGGGAAGACTCAAGCCTAAGAAGGTAGCAGCGCTCTGGCCCATTTTCCTCTAAGGAAACCAAGTCCCAAACTAAAATCTTGCAAAAATCAAGAAGTTCTAAAGAGACATCTCTTCTCAAGAAGTGGCAACTTATTCATGTCCTTACACATGGTTTGGCTAAGAACAAGGTTTTTAAGAGATGGGGGAACTGCTGAAGAAATGAATGCCTATTAGCTCTGGCTATAACAGTGGCTGCTGACTGCCGCATCATGCTGGGATCTTGTGGTAAACGGAGAGAGAATCCCATAGACCAGCACAGATAGCGATAGCCAAGGAAGGTGGCCCAGCACTGACTGAGCGGAGAGAAGGGGCCGACTTATGCAGACCTCTGCTGGATGATGGACAGTGGTGAGTACCTACCTCTGCTGACCTGGTCAATTAGTATCCTCATCGATTTCACATGGGCAAAACCTGGCCTGTGCTCTTCTCCCTGCCCTTAACCATTTTTGCAACCCCTTCCCACCCCAGAAGCCCCAGCTGAAAACAACCAGTCCCATACTTCTCTCCCGAGTAGACGCGGGCTCTGCGAGGGAGTGTGTAGGTTTTGGTGTTTGCTCCTTTCCGGAGAGGGTCATCCAGAGGTGACTGGCAGGGAGGATCCTCCAGGGGGTTCCAGTAGCTCTGCTCACACATGCCCCGTAACAAGATTTCTGCCAACTGCCTGGCTATTGTCTGGGAACACAAAGAAAGAACAGCATGATTATTAATGTGTTTTCTACCATCCACTCCATCATTACATCTATCAGCTGTCACTTTGTGTGAGACGCTACTACAAGACTCAGAATTTGAAAGACTCAGAATCAAATGTGTATTTCTATATGAAAATCACACACATTTATGGCAAAAGGAAATATAATATGCTAAGACAAATTGAACACTTTTTAAAAAGATTTACTTTATTTTTAATTATGAATAAGTATGTTTGGGGATATGTATACATGAGCGCAGGTGAAGCCAGAAGCTTTGCATCTCCACAGAGCTGGAATTACTGGGAGTTGTAAGGCACCTGACATAGGTGGTGCTAGGAACCAAAGTCCAGTCCTCTGCAAGGGCAGGACCTGCACTTAACCACTGAACCATTCTCCAGTCCATGAAGAGGTGTTCCAGAAAGTTCATGCACCTCCAGTGCTGTCTTGTCTACATTATACATTAAACAGACTTTAGACCCAAAATAACTAAACATGTAGCTAAGCCTTTCCTAAGAGCTCCTGGGTGAACTGCAGATGTTCTCATCACCTGGCAGCAGATGCTTGCTACAACTCAAACCCAGAGAAAAGTCAGGACTCAACTTCAACGATACTGTGTGTGTGTGACTCTCTGCATGGCCAGGTGTACACCTGCAGATACTCAAATGTCCTATTCCTGGAAGCACTAAGGACCAGTGTTCTTAGCTATGCTACCACCACGGGAGGTAGCACTTGAGTAGTGGGGTGCCTTGCTCCCAGTACACTCAGGACCTCCTGGCCCAGTAACTCAGAAGCCAGCTTTGTATAACAGGGAAAGTAGAGTGAGGGATGTAGTTTCTGATAAAAACGGGCTTTCTACAAAGCTGGTGGGTGTTTCTCACCTCCCTGTGAAACCCAGAAACACCAGGACCTTCTTCTAGCCGGTGCAGATGCTATCCCAAGTCCTCTGCAACACCTCTGCCTAGAACATTATCCCAAGAGGTGAGTACCTACTAAGGAGGGTCTTGTTGACAATGGCATATTGATATTCTCTCCCCTTCTCCCTTCCTTTCTCCCCTGTGAGTGTGTGTGTGTACAGACACATATACATGTGTCTCCCCATTCCCCATTTTCAAACAGAATCTGTGCATCCCAGGATATTCAATCCATATAAGCCAGAGCTGCAAAATAAAACTTAGGCAACAGAGTTTTCCATCAGGTTTTATGTTCTTTTGAAGATACAAAGAGCGCTGATGTTCCCCGAGAATGAGCTTTTAAAGTAAAAAATGTGTTCCAGAAGAGAACTTTGCTGGGCTTTATCCATATGAAACTTCCTAAAACTCCCCAAGGAAACCTAAACGCAACCAAATCATTAGCCTGGTGGCGTCTGAGAACCACTAGGTAAAGGCCAATTTTCTTGATTATCCCTGTGCAGAATCCATTGCCTTTAAATGTCTATAAAAATGTGAAATTAAATGAACCCAGATCATCCCCAGCTGTGCCATCTGTAAAGATCTCATAAGAACACAATCTCCAGGACCTAAAGTACCCGAGCTGTCTCCCTGGGCCTTCCTTACTGCTTCTCTCTGATCTCACTGCCATCACAAGAGCTACAGGCTTCTGAAAGCGCCAGCCATCAGTCACCCTCCACTCACTATGGCCATGAGCTGAACATTAGAAATAAAGAACCCATGCACACCTCCCCCAGCCCCATGCACTCTGAGACTGTTTTAAAGGGTACAATCCAAAGGCATTTAGTACGTGCATAAGGTGGTGCAATCCTCACCATTATCTAGTTCCAGGACATTTTCGTCACCCCAAAATGAAACCCTATACCTTTTAAGCTGTGGCTTCTCATTTTTCCCCTCTCAAACTCTCAGAAAAACCAATGTGCTTTCTGTCTTGATGAATTTGTCTATTTAGAAGATCTCACAGAAATGGATACAAAATGGCCTTCTGTGATCAGCCTCCTTTATGGAGTGCAATATTTTCAAGATGCATCCATGTTGTTATTAATATCCACAACTTTTATTGTCAAACAAAACAAACATGCCCCATTTTGTCCACAAATCCATCTTGTTTCCAGTTGTTGGCTGTTAGAAATGATGCTGTAATGAACACTCATGGTCAAATTTGTGTTAGAAAATGTGTTTAAATGCTTTGGCAAAAGTACCTAGGAGTGGCATGCTATGAAAATACCTTTAAATCACTTTCTGCTATGCTTTCACATCAAATCAAGTTCACAAGACAACTTTACCATCTCAT
Source organism: Bramus lutescens (assembly GCA_001685075.1). Classification (NCBI taxonomy): domain Eukaryota; kingdom Metazoa; phylum Chordata; class Mammalia; order Rodentia; family Cricetidae; genus Bramus; species Bramus lutescens. The sequence continues at coordinate 272,075 of LOEQ01001029.1, read as the reverse complement.
AAATACATCATACATTTGCAATTATTACCTAAAGTAAAAAGAATCATATAGCTATAAAATAGATTTCTTGGCCCAGCCACACACTTGCTCCATTGGAATTCCGGAACTGTAGGTAAGGACATACTGTTTGGCATTTCTCAATAAGGTTAAGGATGTAGATCATTGGCACTAAAACCAAAACCACATTTGGTGGTCTGAATGTAACTGGCTCCCATAAGCTCATAGAGAATGGCACTATTGGGCGGTGTGGCTTTGTTGTGGTGGGTGAGGCTTGTGCCTCCATGTTAGAGGAACTGTGTTACTGTTGGGGTGGGTTTTGAGATCTCCATGTTCAAGATGCACCCAGTGTCTCAGCTGATTTCCTGTTGCCTTTAGATAAAGATGTAGGATTCTCCAGCACCATGTCTGCCTGCATACCACCATACTCCCAGCTGCCATGTTGCCCACCATGATGATAATAGACTAAACCTCTGAAACTATAAGCTGCCACTTCAATTAAATATTTTCTTTTATAAGAGTTGCCATGGTCATGTCTCTTCACAGCAATAGAAATCCTAACTAAGGCCCCGTAGTTCCTCAGACAATTCTCATACACTCCTTCGGCTCAGAACTCACGGATTAGAAATGGGTTAAGGCACTTGATGACCCCAAAAGCTGAGAGCAAAGGCACACCCCGATTCAGAGTGAAATGAAGTGGGGACTGTCCCCCATAGGAATACCAGATGGCGGCTGAAAGGCCCAAGGGCAGTTCCAACTATCACATAGACTTAAGGAGGTTCCTCCCTGCTCACCTCAAGAAAACAATGGACAATATCTCTCTATCTATCTACCTGTCTGTCTATCTTTGAGGGCCAACAGAAATGGTCCATTCGAAACACTACCTACTCAGTATGCTTCAAAAGCAATTCAAATCATCAATTGAAAAGCATCATGGAATTCTGAGAATAAGTCAAGAAAACAATGGACAATATCTCTCTATCTATCTACCTGTCTGTCTATCTTTGAGGGCCAACAGAAATGGTCCATTCGAAACACTACCTACTCAGTATGCTTCAAAAGCAATTCAAATCATCAATTGAAAAGCATCATGGAATTCTGAGAATAAGTGAATTTGAGAGAAAAGACATCTGGCAACAATTTTCATGCATACAATTACAGGTTCTTATGCCTTAAAGGACCCTAAAAATTCAAAATGCTTTGTCTGAATATAAGTAAACCAATATAAAGCATTAAAGGCCTGACAAGTTCTTGATGGGAAGCATGTGTATGTAGAGTTACTTATCTAGTTCAACCGCATATTCTAGAAAAGCCTTCTGTTCAGCTGCCTAGCCCCATAAATCATATTTCCACATTCTAAAACCTTGCAGATGCCCAAATGAAGCTCTCTCTGCATTTCCCATGATATGGCTATCTTAGTCTTATTCAAATGAATATTCCCAATGACAATTAAGGACAAACATGGGTAATAAAAGACAAACTGCAAATTTATATAGGGTTGTTATATAATTGTGATGGAGGATATTTATTAGTACAGTGAGCATTAGGCCTTTATGTGATGATCAAACTCTACAGAGTTTGCATGAGATAGACTATCTTTTGTACTTCTAAGTTTTATGGTCATATCACTATCTAAACAATTAGTACTTGAGGATCTCATCTCCATGTTCTACCACGTTAATATGAATTAAAAGCACACATTTGACCCCTTCCACAAAGGGACATCCAGGAAGCCTCCTCCCACCTTTTTTAGGACGCCAAGTGTACACTTCAAGAGAGAACACATGCAGCAAGTGCTAGCCAGGCTGTGGACGAAGCTGCTGGTGGGAATGTAAAGTGGGGTAGCTACTTTGGAAAACAGAATCTCCTCAAACTGTTGAACACAGAGTTCTCATATGGCCCAGTAGTTCCACTTGGAAGCACAGGGGGAAGAAAGAAGACGCTGGTCCACGCAAAAGCTGTACACAAATGTTCACACAGAAGCGTTAGCTGTAACAACCTAAGTACCCATCAACTGAAAAGAGACTGGGTGGATAGAACGTGTGGATTCATAAAATAGAATGTTACTTGGCAATAGAAAGAAAATACCGAGACAATATGGAAGAATCTTATACTAAATGAAAGGGGCCAGTCACAAAAGACTGCACTGCACAACTATTTATGTGAAAGGTTCAACACAGGCAAATCTACAGAAACAGAAATGTAATTAGTGCCTGTCAAGAAGCAGGGCAGTAAAAGAACGGGAACAGACTACCAGTGAGTTCCGGGTTTCCCTCAGTGATTACAATGTCTTAAACTAAGTACTCAACATGCGGGCACACTAGCTGCACAGAATGGGTGAGTTACTGTGTACACACAGTCTCGTGTGAATGTGTATGGTGTGAGTACTCACAGGACCGATGTTTCTTGTCAGACCACTTACCATTCGCAGGTTCTGGGTTGTTCTCGTCTCCACCGCTCTGAGAAGCTCCCTAAATCTCCCAACTCCTCTCGTCAAGTTCCTGTGTGCACACAGAATTTGACAAGGTTTCCATCTGGCATGCATTAATATTAAGCATTTCATACACAAATTTCAATGCATTTTTGTCTGTCTAAAAGCTGTTGGCCAGAATTCAAGCAAATAATTTTTTCTGCACATACCTGTCTGTCTTTGAGCAACTGATCTAACATTAATGGTTTGTGTGTGTGTATGTGTGTGTGTGTGTGTGTGTGTGTGTGTGCCTTTTAGACTGAATCAAATTTCCTCAAGGAGACAAAAACCTAAGAATCAGTTCTGAGGCAAAGAAAAAAAAGGTAGGAAATGTCTCACGAGAGTCTATTCTCAAACTCACTGCAGCCCCCACTATAGTGGTACTGGACTCTACTTTCATTTAAAAGGAGATGGTGACACTAGGCAGTTAAGGACATCAGCAAGGCACCGCATGCAATGTGGTGAGGCTTCCTGCTGAAAATTCGTGAGCAGGATAAAGGAAAAGACATGAAAAGGGAAGGCTGGTCTCACATAATCACTATCTGATAAGTCCATCACATGAACCTCCAACCCTGAACTGACAAAAAGAAGCAAAGGGCCAGTTGGGCAGTGGTGGCTCACGCCTTTATTCCCAGCACTGGGGAGGCAGAGGCAGGCAGATCTCTGTGAGTTTGAGGCCAGCCTGATCTAAAAGAATTAGTTCCAGGACAGGCTCCAAAGCTACAGAAAAACCCTGTCTCAGGGGAAAAAAAAACCAAAGGGCCAAAGGCCTCTCTGAGGGCCACTGTGTACTGCCCAGTGCCCGAGCTTCCTGTGTGAGATCAGAACATGTTCACTCATCATCCTACATGCCCCACAAAGGCATGTTTAGCAACATATTTCACTGAGGACTGGTATAGGAGGGTCTTCTGTCTATGTGTTACTTTCATTGGTTAAAGAAAGAAGCTTCCTTGGCCTTTTGATAGGCCAGCCCTTCGGTAGGTGGAGTAGACAGAACAGAATTCTGGGAGGAAGAAGGCAGTGTGGCAGATGCCATGGCTCTCCTGTCTGAGATGGACGCTGGTTAGACTCATGCTGGTAAGCCACAGTCAAGTGGCGATATACATTAATGGAGATGGGTTAAACAAATATGTAAGAGTTAGCCGATAAGAGGTTAGAACTAATGGGCCAGGCAGTAATTTAATTATTACAATTTGGTGTTGTTATTTCAGGTATAAACTAGCCAGGTGACGGGAAGCAGCCCACCACCTCTTTACTACTACAGAGAACAAATAATTTTTTAGAAAATCCTGGCCAATATATCCAGGCTCCACTTGTCTTCTTGGAATGCTGGGTCTGGCCTTTGGCTGGGGACACCTCCCGGCCATCTCTTTTACAATGAGCACTGCCACCATCTATGATGTAACTCAGTGATATTTATAACAGGCTTATTAGAATGCATCTCATCTTTCCAGAAACCCACAGAACGGGTCAGCAAGTACAATACTGCCAGGCAGCCTCTGCTGGCTGTGACAGACAACTCTTGTTTGGATGGCATTTTAAACTATGCAAAGGTATGAGATAAAAATGTGGCTCTGTAAGGTGCAGTCACCATGAGGGTGACTGATTCATATCCTATGCCCATGTGACTTCCAGAGCTCTCATTCACAAGAACAGCCCAGAACCTTGAGACAGTGGCTGGCTGGCCAAAGATGTGAATACTCCCCAGCCCCCTCACCCACACAGAGGAGATGAAGAAGGTCAGACGTTCTGCAGTAGCATAAAAAGAGAAGCCTGTGTTCAGGACTCGATCAGAGACAAGAACAAAAATTAGGAACTAGGCCTGGGACATGCAATCTACTCTGCCCACCTCTTCATTCATTTTTATGGGGTTTGTGTTCATGGGCAACAACGCACATTGCTCTGGACTAACATGGGAGGGAGGGAAAGTGACAGCTAAAGTGGGACAGGAGTGGCTATGGCAGCTGACTCTATTTCCATATGGCCGACTATGTCCACCCACTGTGGACATAAAGGACAGCGCTTTGGGCTGACGAAATAGGGGCATGCCTGAAGCAGTGTCACCGGAGACCCTGAGAGATCCTCATAAAGCACTGCTTTGCCACTGTAGAAATTAGGCCTTGAACAAGCATGTAAAAGCTAAACATCGTAACTGTGGGGAGGCTATAAATAGGGCCTGGTCATTTAGGATGTCTCCCGTGTCCTTTTTGCAGAATGAACTATTGATAGAGTTCTACAAGCACGGGATTTTCTAGCCAGAAATGATCACACAATCTAGCTTACAGAGAAGTGAAAGGGCTTGCTCAAGCTCAAAGCCTGGCAAGGAGAGCAAGCTGGGAGCTTTCCATCATGCTGTTACCACTATGGGCAGAAGAAATATAAGCTCGTGACCCAAGAGAGAACAAACACGAATCCAAGAGCTCGGATGTGTATTTTGTGTCACTGATATGCAAATACTTCACACAGACAGACAGCATAAATTCTACATTCTGGTGATGACAGCTAATGAGATGCTCCTTAGGTACTGGTTCAGACTGGAAAAAATCCACTAGGCAAGGTAAAGACGCCTGCACTGATGGTTATGCCTTCAGCTATCTGATACACGCCGCTGGCTAGAGAAACCCAACTCCTCTTTCTGGCCGGCTGTGGTTTCTCCCATGCAGGACCGAGGCCCTCTGCTGGAAGAATGCAAAAATCTCCAGAACAGGAGGAGGCTGAGCCTGATGAGGGGAAGCCAGCTAGAGATACGGATTCCCTAGGAAGCCTTTCGAACAAGAGCAAGCTGTCTCCAGCTCTTCCCAGCTTGCTCCTGGACTATGTTCAGGATTCAGAATCAAGCTCTCCTCAGCTCAGAAGAATTCTGCTCACAAACAAAGAATCCAGAGCAGCTGCACAATGGAGCGGGCCTGAGGCCGTGTGGCCTGTTCAGATGAGGGTGGCATCTTGGCAGGACAGCAGAGGAGGGATAGCACATTTCAAGTATCAGGAATGGCCACAAGCACCGCAAACCCCAAGTTCTACAGTTCTATAGTTCTCAGTGAGCGGTTGAGGACAAACAAACATTTTAAAGTCACATATTACTCGGCCAATCACTTCCAATTTGCCACTGAACGGAAAAAAATATATAAGCTAAATGTTTAATCATAGTAACAAGGAAGAAAAAAGAAATCAGCCCACAAGAATTACATTCCAAATACCATGAAATCACCCAATATGAAGGAAATGAACAAAATCCATATGATTGCCTTCATATATCCAAACCATTAGTTTGGATATCCATTAAATCCATTAAATATCTGGAACAAACTGTTGCTTAAAGTTTCCACTCTAAACTGAAAACGGGAGAGCCAAGGATTTCCCCTGGTTTTGAGGGTTTCCACAGACCCTTGACATGAGGTCAGTTATTCCAATTCACACCCTTGACTGAGACAGTACAATGATGTCAGAATTCATTATGGTAATGGTTTTTGCTGGGCGAGCAGCACACACTCTGGCAAACAGTCAGAACTCGGGTTGTCTCCTGCACTTTGTTTCCTGAAGCTTTCTGCACTGGCTGTCTTTCCCTCAGGTTGGAGCAGCTCCAACAGCTCAGCGAAGACCAGGGAGGAAAGGCGCTGCAGTCACAGGGCCAGCTGCGTGGTCAGCCACCTGGCAGGCGATACTACTACTGCTCTCAGTGCCACTGCTCTGCCCAGCCCAATAGGTAGAGCTGGCCAGTGTCCCACAGCCTTTGCTTGGTCAAACCCATCACTTTGCATAGTGGGACGCTTCCTCTGCCCTTCACTGACTTCCACTTCTTCTCTCCTCCCTTTACTCTCTGCTTTTTCTCTGCATTCTCTAGAATCTTACCCTCCAGGGCTCCCTGTTGGCCCCACAGGTTGTCAACACAGCTGGGAAGGTACCAACTCTCCAGCAGTTGGTCCTCCCTCTTTTTATTTTTTTAAATAAAAAATTTAAGCTAACATATAAATAATGGGTTTCATTATAGCATTTTCATAAATATATGTAATTGTATCTTGTTCTTAGTTATCCTCTTCCCTCCTCCAAATCTCTCCATAGTCCTCTGGTTGGATCTCTTCCCCTCTCCAAAGAGTGCTCCCTTCTTTTCCCCTTTCATGATCCCCTTTCTATTTTCAGCATGTGCGTGCGCGCGTGCGTGCACACACACACACACAACACACGTGCACGTACATGCCCACACATGCACACTTACATGCTTAAATATGAAAGAAAATTTAGTGCTTATCTAAGTATGGCTTTTTTTGCTTAACATAATGATCTCTAATTCCATCCATTTTCCTCAAACATCACCTTGTTATTCTCCACTGTGTATATTTATCATATTTTCATTATATATTCTTCTGCTGAAGATCAGGACTGATTCCACATCTTGGCTATTGTGACTATACCAGCAATAAGCATGGGCATGAATTATCTGTGGCTCATTGACTTAACGAGTCCTTTGGGCACATATACGAGTCTGGTATAGCTGGGTCATATGGTAGTTCTGTTTTTAGGTTATTGAGGACCTCTACACCAATTTCTACCAACAGTCAACAAAGGTTCCTCTTTCCCCACATCCTTACCAGCATTGCTGGCCTCTGTTTTCTTGATGACAGTCACTCTGACCAGGGTGAAATGGAATCTAACAGTTTTAATTTGCATTTCCTTGATAGCTAACAATACTAAACTCTTTCTCAAATATTGATCAGTGTTTTGAGACCTGTCTACTCAGTTCAACTGCCCATTTACTAACTGAATGATTTGGGGTTGGGTTAATTTATTTACAGTTCTTTACGCATCCTAGATTTAGTTCCTAATGTTTAATTATCAAGGGTGTTTTCCCCATTCTATAAGCTTGTATCTACTCTGCTATATCCTTTGCTATAAAGAAGCTTTTTAGTTTATGTGACCCTACTTGTCAATTCCTTGAAATTATCTTCTATGCAATGCAAGTCTTTTTCAGAATGTTCTTATGCTGATATCTAGAAGTCTCCCTGCAATAGTCTTTATGCTTCAGATCTTATATTAAGATCTCCCTTTGAACCTCTATCCTTGCGACAGGCCCCAGCACCCTCTGCAGCAGCTTTTTCTAAGGCTGAGTTCCAAATTCACACTCTTAGCATAAGCTTACAATGGCACTCTTAGCATAAGCTTACAATGGCATAAATTTTCTTTTACAATCCTGAAATAGTTATAGCTCTTTAATATTATCTCCTGTCCATGATCATGTGTGCTATCAAACAAGCAGGAGACATATTCTGGAAAGAGCCAGAGCTCCAACATCAGGTCATAACAGAAAACCAAGGCTGAGAGAGCCTGGAGAACCTGAGAACCTTTCAGATGATGATGACCTAATTCAGTGTCAAAGTCAACATTTCCTTTTATTTATCCTTTCTTTTCTTGGGAGAAGAGTAGAAAAAGAAAATTCTTTCATTATATTTATTTATATTTATTTGTGTGTGTGTGTGAGAGAGAGAGAGAAAGAGAGAGAGAGAGAGAGAGAGAGAGNNNNGAGAGAGAGAGAGAGAGAGAGAGAGAGAGAGAGAGAGAGAGTTTTGCCTGCATGCCTGCATGTATGTAACTGCACCCCATACATGCAGTGTCCACAGAGGGCAGAAAATGGCCTCAGGTGCCCTGGAACAGTGAGTTGTCACATGGATCCTGAGAACTAAACCCAGGTCCTCTGCAAGAGCAGCTAATGACCTCTCCAAACCCACAATGGATTTCTAAATTCTCTACTGATTTCCATGTTTGACTCGGGGCAGTAATGTACATTCAGCTGACATGAAAACTCAGTTTGTGGAAGCTCTGGGTGATCAGGAAACAGCCCTTCCAGAGTAAACTCAGTTTCAATGTCTCTCTGGTTGAGAATTTCTAAGCAAAAGTCAATTACAGGATGAGCGAGCAAATAGAGCAAAGCAGTCTGGCCCTTTCCAGTTTCCTTCTTACTGACAGGCACTGAGGGGCTCAAGCAGTAGGGTTGCTTCACCATCATTGAACAGTTTCCTACCAGATTTCAGCAGGCCCCTGAGGATACCATCTCTGCCTTGTGGAGCTCAGGTGGCTTCACACACTATAAGAATAGAAGTGTTTCCATGATACAGATCTCTGTTTCGCTCACTACTATATCCCAAGTTCATCAAATAGCAGATGGCTAGGTATCTCCTTAATCACAATGAGCCAAATAACCAAGACCATGGAAGGTGTCCTTTCTACCTGCCTCTTCCCTCGTCTACCTCGCTAACTTTAAACTGGCAGATAGAGGGACAACATACCCTCTTAAACCCCTAAGCAAAGCTCTGTGTAGCATGGAGACCAAACAGGCTTTCCTCATACACCGGGGCACATATCTGGCATGATTCTAAAGCTAACAAGTTTCAGAGGGCAGTGCAGACAGTGGAGATGTCCAAGTTTGGAGGAGGGAAAACTTGCAGGCTGTTTAGGAAATCCCTTCTGTCCTTGTGATTCCACATGGTTCTGTTGGTCTCCAGAGTCCAAGGGACTTTCAGCCATTCTTCAAGACCAAAGCCAAGGCTTTCTATGGAAGTTTCCTGGCTTCCTTTTGAAGAGGCAAGTGTTGCTTCTTGGGGAGCTTCCAGAAGAGATGCAAACCTGTGCCTGGATGGCTCTTGCCACATGTTAGTTCACCAAACAAACTGAACACCTTGAAAGCAAAGGCTCTTGTTTTATACCCACATCTAGTCTCAACAGTCTCACAGAGCTGGCAGGACACTGATAGCAAGTTAGCAAGCCCTCAAGAAAAAAAAGGGTGACCAAGGGCCTGAACTCTGAAATCTCTTTCCCTATCCCCTGGCTACAAAGGATTTTTGTGACTACTGGGGGAACAAGTAAAGCACATTCCCATGCATCCCCCACTGTGGATACTGTCACCATCTACAACAGTGAAAACAAAAGATGTCCCGTGTCTTCCAAAGGTTCAGTGGCCCTGGGTTCCCAGCTTGAGAATCTCATTTCTCCTTCATGTCTGTAAACTTCCGCATCATCTATTCTGATAACGTCTGACATCAGAAGCAGATAACCAAAAAGAGAATTAAAAAAAAACCCTACATACTTCCTGGTATCAAAGGATACTAACTTCTTCCTCTGAACACACTCTTCACCTCAGATCCAATGACACGCATTTGTGAAGACAGATGGCTTCTGTAGTCAGGGGCCAGGGATCAAACCCACAACCCTGGCCTCGTTAGCAAAGGGCTCTACAGAACAAGCCAGCTGTAGTCTAGATATAGCGACAGAGGGTGTGGCAACCATGTCAAAGGGAGATGTGACCAGCAGGCCAGGCTTCTGGATGTCTCATTTCAAACCTAATGAGAGCTGAAGTAGGCTTAACAACATTTTTTGATGACTCCATCAACTGAGGCTTCCTCATGATCAATGTGAAGTAAAGTGTAGAACTGGTCAGCTGGCCAGGCAGCATGAGGTAACAGGAACACAACAAACCAGAGGGTGCCTTCTAGGAGTTCATATTTAATGGACAGGTCTTAGGACATAAAGAAATCCATTCAACAAGGTATGTGAAAGAAAGCCCATAGTGACAAAGAGGGCAAGCAGCTGCAAGAGCCAGAGAGAGCTGCAAGGACAACCTGTCCTTCTCCAAGCTGTCCTTTATATAGCACCAGACCCCAAATCTCTGCAGAACATGAAACACAGGAAGATGTGTGTTCCTCCTGCCTCCCAACCTTTGGGAACAGTCAATGGACACCTACCTTCACCAAAACCCACCTCCACAGGAAACTCACCAGGGAGTCAAGAAACCAATCATGTCTCTCATGAACAAAATTGTATCTCAATGATTTACAACTTTCTTACAGAATTGTTTATTTGTATTTTATGACTGTTTTGCCTGAATGTATGAAAGTATAATGTGTGCACGCTAGTACCCTCAGAAGTTAGAAGAGGGCCCTTGATTTTCGGATGTGGGTGCTTGGAACTAAACCCAGGTACTCTGCAAGAATAGTAAGTGCTCCCCTTGTTCCACATCCTCTCCAGCATAAGCTGTCATCAGTACTTTGGATCTTAACCATTCTGACAGGTGTAAGATAGAACCTCAAAGTTGTTTTGATTTGCATTTCTCTGATGACTAAGGATGCTGAGCAATTCCTTAAGTGTCTTTCAGCCATTTGACATTCCTCTGTTGAGAGTTCTCTATTTAGATCTGTACCCCATTTTTATTGGATTATTTAGTCTTTTGATGTCTAGTTTCTTGAGTTATTTGTATAATTTGGAGATAAGTCCTATGTCAGATGTGGGGTTCGTGAATCTTTTCCCATTCTGTAGGCTGCTGTTTTTATCTTGTTGACTTCTCCATTGCTGGTGGGAGTACAATCTTGTACAACCACTTTGGAAATCAGTATAGCAGTTTCTCAGAAAATTGGGAATTAATCCACCTCAAGACCCAGCAATACTACTCTTTGGCATATACCCAAAGGATGCACACTCACACCACAAGGACATTTGCTCAACTATGTTCATAGGAGTATTATTCATAATAGCCAGAACCTGGAAACAACCGGGATGCTCCTCAACCAAAGAATGGATAAAGAAAACGTGGTTCATTTACACAATGGAGTACTACTCAGCAGTAAAAAACAATGACATCTTGAAATTTGCAGGCAAATGGATAGGACTAGAAAAAGTCATCCTGACCCAGAAAAAAAAGTGTAATATGTACTCACTCATAAGTAGATAACAGACATAAAGTACAGGGCAACCAGCCTCCAGGCCGCAACCCCAGAGAGCCTAGGTAATAAAGAGGACCCTAAGAGAGACATACATGGAGTTACCTAAGAAGGGGGAAAAGATAAGATCTCCTGAGTAAATTAGGAGCCTGGAGGGCNGGGAAAATGTATAGCACATCCTTATACAAATTATCAAAATGAGAAGTATTTAATTTTTTTTACAAAAAAAGAATAACAAGTGCTCTTAAGCACTGAGCAATCCCTCAACCCCCTAATGATCTTTAATTTAACCCCAGAAGCCCATTAGAATCCAATAAATACCTGGATTCCTTAGTGTAATAACTTTTTAACAAACTAACCATATAAACCCATCACAGGGGAATTTGCCCTTCAAAATGTATTTGTTTAGAATCCTTATATTTATCTGCAAACTTAACCTGGGAGATGAAACAGTGGAGAGGGCTCTGGAGCCAAACATCATGGCTTTAAACCTCCTGTAAGGGGAACCTCTGTCCCAGTTCTCTTACCTGTCTTTACAGCTCACCGATTTTCTCTAAAAACAAAGTCAGTTAAGCACATGCAGGAAGTGTTTTGTAAGCGCCAACCACTGCTGAGGCTATTATCCTTTATGCTGGCTAGTTTTATGTCGATGCCAGCTTGAGTCATGTTGGAAGGAGAAACCTTACTGAAAAAATGCCTCCACCAGAATGGCCTATAGACAAGCCTGTGGGCAATGAAACCCCTGAACTGGTGGTTCTGGGTGCTATCAGAAAGCAGTCTGAGCAAGCCATGTGGACATGGCCTCTCCATCAGTTCCTGCCTCCAGGTTTCTGCCTTGAGTCCCTGCCCAACTTCCCTGGATGGACTACAAGTTGTAACCAATCTTTCCCTCCCCAAGTTGCTTTTGATCACAGTTTTTAATCACAGGAAGAGGAGGATACTAGAATATACCTTCTATCAATTTATAACACATGAAAACCTTTATTTCTTTAGAACCATTAAATTAATTAATTAATTAATTTTGTTTTTTTGAGACAGTGTTTCTCTGTAGCTTTGGAGCCTGTCCTGGAACT
>LOEQ01001029.1:231209-249355 GCA_001685075.1 Bramus lutescens | reverse complement strand
ACAATTTGTGTGTTGTTATTTCGGGGTATAAGCTAGCCGTGCGGGAGCCGGGCGGGACGAAAAGCAGGCCTGCCTGCTCTCCCCCATTCACTACACAGTGTGTTCATGACAACTCAGAGAATCACCACCAAAAGCACTGTGCATAACAACTGAAAACGTAAACCTAAAATAGAGGGGAAGGTGGAAATAACAAATGTCAATTGAAAACACTAATTCATTAGTCTTCAAATCTTCTCATTTGAAGGAGGGTTTTGCATGGAGAACAGAGACACAGGCTTCCTTCTTGGTGAACAGAGCTAGATCTGACACTGTCCTATCAATAAAAATGCAGGGGCCTGTAAGACAATAGACAATCCCTCCTCTTTTTAAATAAAAATTTCTAGTAAAACCTAAGAAAAGTCATAAATTATCTCAGTATGTTGCAGTCATTTTCTGAGGGCTAGTTTGGCCTTTCCTTCTATAGTTTTAAGTGGTGGCTAAAAATATTTCTGCAAAACAAGAATGGAGAGGGAAATGGCAATGGAGGGGAAAAGGAACTATCCCTGGAGAGGAGTGGGGCCTCTGTCCCCTCTCCCTGTAAAATATTAATGTACTTGACACCTGAGCTAGGGAAGGCAGCCGGCTCATGAGGTTCGTTCTGGGCAAGAGCTGGAGCAGCCATGGCCACTCTGCATATATCACTAAATTACCAGGTCTGCGCCCTACAGTCTGGCAGGCTCCAAGGGCAATACTTGGCTTCCTTTTGCCCAGACAGGATGTGAACTCCTCTTGTGTCATTTCAATGGTCTATTATTGAGACATGCCTACAAAGGCCACTCTAAGTCTCATGTGTCTCTATATCCAACTTCACCCCATAAGGTTTCAATTACATGGTAAAAGGATTCAAAAAATTAGGGTCTTGGAAGCTATGGGAGCACTATAGCCATAGAAATTCTTTCCCATTGTAGAAGTCCACACAGTCCAGAAAGAATAGATGCCATCAGAGCCTGATTGAGGCATTATAATAATGCAGTATTATCACAGACATCCCCCAACCTCAGAGGTAGGGTAGAAAGCAAGAGATACCAGAATATATTCCATCTTGCTGGAGTCAAGGAAACTCTTGATACTGTGGTGGCTTGCAGGAAAATATCCCCTATAGACTCATGTATTTGAACACTTGGTCCCTAGTGGTACTATCTGGGAAGTTACAGAACCTTTAGGAGGCAGAGCAATACCTGAGGGAATATGTCACTAGCGGTGGGCTTTGAGGATTTATAGCCTTGTCTGACTACCTGCTTGCACTCTCTGCTTCCTGTGTGTGGTTGAGATGTGTGTTCTTGCTACTGTGGCTTCCTCAGGATTCTGGACTCTAGCACTCTGGAACAGAAGACCGAAATCAACTCTTCCTTAAGCTACTTCTTGTCATGGTGCTTTATCACTGCAGCAGGAAGGTAACTGATACAGATACTCAACCTGTTCCATCCTCCTTCAACAATGTGAACTGCTCAGGGGACCACCCAGTGGCCTCAGCACACCTGGCTGTCCACAGCTAAGAGGTGAGAGCAGAAGCCCAGGCTCCAGGAAGCCGGTCCAGGCCACCTTTTCTTTCCCTGCTCTTCTCACTGCATCACTCAGCATCTCTGCTGACAAAGACACATTGAACGAACTACTTTTAAGGAAGATATACAATAATGAGATAGGAAGCCACAAGCCATAGCTAACCCAGTCCAAAAGCCAGGCATGGTTGAAGGACCAGATCTGTCACCAAACAAAACAGTGAAAAGTTCCTACCCAAGTAGTATCTCTTAATAAATGGAGGCAGACACAAGCAAGTAAACAAACCAAAAAACAAAACAAAGTACAACCTGGACAAAGAACTAACAAACTTTCTGTGGCTTGGGTTAACTTTCAATTGTCTTCCCCTGGAACCTAATAAAGGAAAAATATCATTCATGTTACCAGACAACATTGCATAGTATAGTAATGACCCCTGGTTAATAACTTACATCTGGACCAGGAGGAGTTGCAGAAACCTGATGGATATAATGGCTTTGGGTACCATTTACACTCAGCAGACGCTACTGAAGGTTCTGAAATCCCAGGCCAGGCAGACAGCACACTTCCTCAGTGCAAGCCTCACTCACACCCCTGAGCCTGACAGAAGAGAGACAGAAAGCAGCCCTGGACAGCCGTGGCCTGGTGAAAGAACATTCACAGGGTAATACATCCTGATGCTGGTCTCTTAACTCTTGTGCAGACATCTGGACTGATGGGTCCTCTTCTAGTTTTCTTTGGGTTGCTGTGATAAAACACTCTGACCAAAAGCAGCTTGGGTTGGAAACAGTTTATTTGGCTTATACTTCCAGGTCAAAGCTAATCACTGAGGAAAGTCAGGGTAGGAACTAGAGCAGGAACTCAAGAATCTGTAAAGGAATGTTCCTTGCTGGCTGACTCCCAGGCTCGTGCTCTGCTAGCTTCCTTATATAGTCCAGACCTTCCTGTCTAGGGATGGTGATTCCCAGAGCTCTGCCACATCTGTTAAGACAATCCCTCACAGACACGGTATAGGTCCACATGACCCAGGTCATCTCTTAGTTGAGACTCCCTCAGATGACTTCGGTGGTGTCACGCTCATAGCTGAAGCTAACTAGGACTGGAACCAAGTGTGCTCTGCACTATTCTGATAGGTCATATTTGACAGAGCCAAAGAGCCTCTGAGAGGCACTGTTCATAGTGAATTTGTTGCTGATTAGGTAAGTGCTGAAGAGAGGAAGAAAGCAGACAAAATAGGCTGGCCTGGTTGGACACAATGCCCCCGAGGACTTGTCACTCATGCCTTCGCCCTACCTCATTAGAGACTAGTCACTGGCCCATTTTGGGCCTCTCACTTGATCAGAAAAGGAAAGCAAACTCCCCCAGACCATCATATCTAGGGCAAGTCCATCTGAACATGGCTCAGTACTGTGGCTATTTTAAGGCATGATAATGGAATTCTTCTCTGGAAAGCAAGGTGCATGTCTAGCTGCTTGCCACCTTATCCCAGAGCTCAGGGCCGGAGCTGGTCAGCACTGGGCTAACAGGTGACTGCCACAACAATCTGAAATTCAGTGGCGGTGAGTGACACTCCTACCTACACCATGTGCTCCTGGCATCATTTCCTCACATCCCCCCAGCACAGTCCAGAACTGGTCTGCAACATTATCACTGGTACGTGAGCGCTCTCCAGGGCAATCAACCTCCAGTTACATCAAGAGTTATTAGTAAATGGTCCCAAAACATCAAATTACCTTTGATTTTAAGGTACTACATTATATGATTTTCTTCTAAAGGAAAATCTACAAGAAGAAAAGAAAGAAAAAATAGTATTGTTTCTTTTCCCCCTTTCTTAAAAGGCTTTATTAGTCAATTTGTAATTATTTATTTTCCTGATGGGACAGAAATTCCACAGGGACCATTTGCTATCTAGACCCTAGTTCTTATCTTACAAAGATCTGACAGGTTAACAGCTAAGTGAATGGATAAGCAGCGGAGGCAGGCACGCACGCACACGCACACACACACCAGGGCCCTACTGATACTGAAAACACCTGCACAAATCCTCCAGCAGTTCACCTTTCAGGAACTTCTAGTTGTTAATGGCAGGCAGGAGGCAGTGTATAGCTGGGCAAACCCTCTCACTCTGGGAAGGGCCTCTAGGAGGTACAATTAAACCATCAGTTAGCTCAGCACCTCCCTACTTTGGAAGCCTATGGTGACCCACCCCATCCTTCTTGCAGACAGCATGACTCCCCAGCATTGAGAAAGCTTCTGGAGGAACAAGATTCTGCCACACCTGCAGTTAAGTCTAAGTGTTTGTGAAGAATTTAGAGTAAGTACCTATGACCTTATTTCATCACAGAGAACAGTGGATTTTGAGTTTCATAATCAAAATTGATAAGGGCTCTTTTGTTTCCATAATCAAGTATTGACAGCATCAAGGGATGAAGCAGACCTTAACCCACATTTAAATAAAACAGAATTTTATTGGTTCTTTTTAATTACATAAATAGTTACATCTAAGGTGCTTTAAAAATCCAAATTTCAGTACAAAAAGGCCACGCTCTCAGAGAATAGGACACCTACTTGGCATGGATATCAGTCTGAGTGGGGAGAGAGCTGTGCCCAGTGTCAGGGCAGAAGGGAAGGTCTCAGTTTTGCCACCAGTCAGCTATATGAACCTCTGGAAATGTGCAGGCTCCACAAAGCAGCAAGTGACCATGACCTGCTCACAGAAACAGTGCTTGGTACCACGCAGTGTGGTCTCAGCTGATGCCTGAAAACTAAACGGGACCTCTTTGGAAGTGGAGCCTGGTTGGAGGAAGCATGCCACTGAGTTGGGCTCTGAGAGTTTACAGCATCATGCCACTTCCACTTCACCTCACCTGCTGCCAGGCCTCCCTTACATTAGGAACTTTCCCTCTGGAACCGTCTATAAGTTCTCTAGGCCACGGTGTTTAACACAGGAACAGGAAAGTGAAAATCCACCGGGCATTTGGTCTCCCGTCATCTTTCTACTACCCATCCTGCCAGCAGGATTTCTACTGCCAGGAATTCTGGAGAAAGCAAGTGTTGCGGGAGACCGCTTCCTGAGGTGGCTGACTACATGAGTTCACTTCCTCCCGCATCTTCTTTTCCTGGCTTTCTCCAGTCCAGGTTCCTCTCTGGCCCCTACCTAGTCTTCAAGGTGACAGCATCTTCTGTTCTCTGAACCAGTGCTCGCCTTTGCTTTTCTTTCCCAGTGCTCAGTAACACTGAGCAGGTGACCACTTCCCCTGCTCTCACAGAGAGCTCCCCATAGCTTCCCTCCTGCCTCTGCTGGCTCCTCCACCAGCTCTCCTCCTTGCCCTATTTCCACTTCTTGCAGGTCTCTGAGCTGGCTCCCAGACCATGCTTCTCTCTCTCACTGTTCTTGTTAATTCCACTGTCTGGGATTTAACTAGTAACAACACGATAAAACTCAAGCTTTATGACTTGAATTCAGGCCCTGTCTGTGTTTGTCCACCTTCCTTTGCTGATGCTGCCCCTCAGGGTGGATATCAGAACAGAAGGGACTCAAAAGCAAGCTTTCAAATCTGACTCTTTCCTTGTCCCCACCCACTAGCCTTGATGTTCTGTCTTAAGCCTTCTGTCTAGGCTACACTGAGTTGAGCTAGACACTGTGCAAAAGTCAACAAGATTATCTGAGAACATTAACCCATGCTTAAAAGAGATTAGTGGTCTGCTGTTTTCTGCGAAAACAGAACTCCAAAAGCTCTTGCACTGCAGCACCTCAGGGGAGCTCCAAATCTGCACCATCCACGCTGCTTTCTTTGACTCAGGGACTCCCATTAAGAAAGTGATGCATCTTAGCTAATGGCACAACCTAACAGGCTTGTCTCCCAAGTGCTAAGAGACATTTGCCTTGTCATGTCAGCCAATGCTTACCCTCCCTGCTTAAAACCAATTCAGAAGCAGGGGAGGTACCCTGCTGATAAAAAGCACATGATGCCTGCTTCTCTCTGAGACACCACTTCAAGGAACTTAGCCCAAATCTTGTCACATTTTTAGCTGGTCAGTCAGCTGAAATAGACAAACAGACAGGCAGGCAGGTAACTTCTTTTGGTGGGGTTGAACCCAGGTTTCCTGCACCTACCACTGCCAAGTCACAGCTCGGACCCTTTTATTTTCAGACAGAATAGCACTGTTGCTCAGGCTGACCTTGAACTTGCAATCCTTCTATTGCAGTCTTCTGAGAAGCTGGGTTACAGGTACACACCACCACACACAGCTGGCAAAACGTTTTTGTTTGTTTGTTTTTTGAGACAAGGTTTCTTGTGTAATTCTGGCTGTCTTAGAACTCACTCTGTAGACAGGGTTGGCCTTGAACTCAGAGATCTGCTACCTTTGCCTCCCTGAGATCAAAGGCCTGAGCCACCACCATCCAGCAATGTTTTCATTCTTAATAGGCTGTGGCTGTTAGCCAGGGCGATCAGAGAAATACATATGAAAGGTAGGTGAGTTCATTCTATGTCCAGCCATATCCAAGGACTGAGACAGGAAGGCTGGGAGTGCTGGAGGCCTAGACAGTAACGGGAAGGGAAGGGAAGGGAAGGGNGGGAGGGAAGCACCACCAGAAGTGGGTGGGGAGAGGGAGAGGTTCACAAGGTGACATGGAGACTGTGAGAGTGGCAAGAGGACCAGTGGAATACAAAGTCAAGGCAGCTGGTCAGCTTAGACAACAGCAGGACCAGGAGCTGCTCCTGCTCTCAAGTTCTCAGGAAGATGCGTGAGGACACTAGTTTGGTAGTTACTCCTGGAACGATGGAAAATTATAAAAGGTAAGATTCATCCCCATAACTCAGTGAGTACATAAAAACGACCCAGATGCTAAAGTGTGGATCTGAGTAAATTTCTAAGATGTTTATCTATTTCTACCTGAGACAAAAGTCATCTATACTGCATTTTCCTACCACTGAAAAATCACTCCACTCACCCATACAGGAAAAAGTGAAGAAAGAGAAATAAAAAGAGGTGACAAACAGTAGTACACAACAGATGACAGAACTGCAGGGGCCTAGAGCATAGGACAGCAGCTCCTTCATGGGCTCAATGTCCAGGGTCAGCTGACCTTAAGGCCCCAAGAACCCACCAGTGCAAACATCCAAAATCACTCTGAGGTTTCAACAAAGACTCCCACCTCCATATACTTAGTAGCTCTCAAGTGTGGCCAAGTGCAGCCTTTGAACACTGCAGATGGGAGGAGCCCTCAGACTACCTGGTCTGCAGAGCACAGAGAATATGAAAGCATTAGAAAAGAAGAAGAAAGACTTCAAAGGTAAGCGGGCCCAGAAGGCTGCGTCAAAGGCACTTTCTTAAATTTTGGTAAAGTAACATGTGTTGGAAATGAATCAGGATGCAATCCACAGAATATAACCATGAAAACCTTTCATTAATACATTTTAGTTGTATGCAGTGGGCTGCCAGCATTCTGGGGATGAGGTCAGAGCCTAACAGTCCTGATTCCCACCCACCTCCCCCAAACAGGCTTCAACAATCAAAATGAGCTGTCCAGTTCACATGGGAAATCTCACAGAAGGCACTTCCTGTAGATTCTACAATGTAGAAGGTACTGACTTGGCCCCTGGGATCCCCAGTGGAACCATGTCAACACATCCCACAGATTAGAGAAGGCAAGGATTGGGGCTTCTTCGTGATGGCCGCCACTTACTATGAAAAGGGGACTCAAGAGACGACTAGAAAACATTCCCTGTGCCCTCCCTCTCCCTTCATTCGCAGAAGTAGAGAGAACAGACTAAGGGACATGCCTCATTGCTCAGGCGATCTCAGTCAGTGGCAGATGAGATCAGATCTGAAAGCCTCTTCATGCCAAAGCTACCAAGCTATACACATCTTGGCATGTTGGCTATGGTCTTTGGCAGGCCATGCTGAGCAGAAACAGTGAACTCTGGAGCAAAGAGGGCCTTCCCTCTCAAAGAGTTTAATACAATTTGGAAACTACTGATTTACTTTCAACAAATACAAAAATGGGTACATACAGCAGTGAGCTTCCAGGCAGACCCCTTCTGAGAACTACACCTCAAGGTTTAAAGGTCTTGAAAATGAAGATGGGGGGCTCCAACGTTCACTGTGTCAGAGACTGGGACTTGTGTCTCCTCTGTCATTCAAAGCACTACCAGACTACTGCTCCCAGAGGAAGGGAAAGGCCTCTAGGCCTCCCATGCAAAACTGAGGGAGAAACCAGATACCTACTGTGGGTCTTCATGCACATCTATCCTGCAGCACAATGTCAAAACAAGGACAACTGAAGAGATGGCAACAGAATCAGCATGTTTCTCACAAGAACAACACAAAAGGAAAACAGACATCAATGCATTAGAGAGTCATCCTTTCCATCCACATTCTGCAACCCATCTAAGCTTCTCAAAGGCAGTCTGGGGAGAAAAGGTCCTGGCCATCACACACATGTGCAGAAAGCTCTTGGGAACAGAAAATCCACTTTTCTGAACTGTTAAACTATTGAAAGGGATTCTGTGTGTTAGAGTTTCCTTGACGAAGTGGAGAGGAAGCACCATTCATATGGAGGGGGGGCATCCGAGACATGGCTCCACCAGAGTCACTAGTCTAGCCTTGGAGCTCCCTAATGGGAATTCATACCCACCCAAGGGTCCTCCTGTCTCCTCTTGCACCTCCAAACCTCACAGGAAATCAGGAGAGTCAGATGGAGAGGATACAAAAAGAACTGATGCTCATTGTTTTTATAAAACAATCCAACTGTAGCACATAGTGTATGTGTGTGTGCGTGCATGTGTGTGAGCATGCATGTGTGTGCATGTGAGCATGCGTCTGTTGCACTCTACCTTGTTTTTTGAGACACTGACTATTACTGAATTTGGAGCTTACTATTGAGGCTAGACTGGCTGGCCAGCTACCCCTGGGATCCGCCTCCACACTCTAGAACTGGGATTATTGGCAATGTGTAGATCTGGGTACTCATGCTTGTGGGGCAAGCACTTTACCTGCTGAATCACCACCCCAGTTCTGTAATTCATATTTAAAATCGCCTGTTCTAACAACTGAACCAGAGACAGCATATTAAAAGACCATTTTCCTTCTTAGGAAGTGGATTTAAAAACACGACAAAAAAAAAAAAAGAAAGCTTACCCATTTTTGAAATAGAGGACATGGGCTCTCTGAAGTCCTGTTTCTAGGAAAAAACCTAGTTCTTGATCGTGGGGAGCGGGGCCAGGCTTAGGGCTTCTGTTCTGAATATTAGTTAGTATTACCTAGAAGGGGAGAGAATTGGAAAACTAATCAAATACAGATCAATGCCATCTTCCTTCAAACCTTAGCTCCAAACACAATGTAAGACTTGAACAGCCTTACATCTGTCACGGGGGCATCCAGCAGCCCTGCAGAAGGCTGGCTGGGGGAGCTCAGAGCATGGGGTCAGCAGAATCATCAAACAGGGAGTCTCTGCTAAATGCTGACTGACATGTTACCAGGGAGGCTGAGTCGAGCAGAATCAGGTCTCAGCAAAGAGCAGAAAGTCATTATCTACCAATGGCTCTGGTCAGGCAGGCAATCACACTCCTCCACCGAGAGCCAGCAAGTGACAGAGTTGACACTAACTGGAATTCAGCAGAAGACAAACTCCCGGGGTTGTAGGCTCAGGCTGGGAGGCTGCGTAGCACTCATCTATCCTCAAAGAAAGAGCTGAAGAAAAAATGCTCACTCCTTTTCCTCCTGAGCATGGCCTTTTGAGCCACGATACCTTGTGCCATGGATAACCAGGTTGAAAAGATTTAAATCTTTAGCTCTGAAAAAACAGAACAGAAAAGGTTGCCAACTCATCATATGAGAGACTTGCGAGCTGAGTTCAGAGTGAACTATAAACACACATCAGCGAACAAAGCATGTCTCAGAGAGGATCAGACTCACAGTGCACTTAAAAACTACATAGGTGCTCTGCAGGCATGCTGCTCATGTTTTCTAAAAGTCAGCAGCTCCCAAAGGCTTTGAATTTACTCTCCAAAGAAAAGCGAAGCAATTGTTGGTTCTCTAAGCTACGAACTTCCCTTTGGGTACAAAGGAAAGAATGCACCACAGTTGGAGAACAAAATCCAGATGGTTGCGTCTACACTACACTACACCTTAGCAAAGTCCCTGGCTCCTTCCCACCTCAGTAGTGTTTCTTCCTGCAGGGACGGCATTTCCCCTCCACTGCAGGCTTCTCCTCCTCCAGAGTGTCAAGTCAAGGGCCACAGGGATGCACAGTCATGTCCTAGGCACTTCCCCATTCTCTCTTATGTCTATCTTGAGATAACAGCATCCATTTCTATGAGTTTCAAAACTCATTGGCATGTGACCAGCTCTCCAGTTATAATTTCTGATCCAGGTCTTCCTCTGGTTTCCAGACTCATGCAACAACTCTGCAACTTGGGGGTCCAACACTGAAACTTTCCAATTACCCATCAAGTTCTTTTGACAATGGCCTTTACTTTTGAAATGCTATATTATTCAAAAGCAAAAGCAATTCAGTATTGTCCAAAGAAAATTAAAAACTGCCTTACAATTCTACCATAAAGTAATAGCCCACGCAACATCTGCTGAGTAAAATGTACACATCTCTGTGCACATACATATTAAGCAGAGACAAAATCATTTTACAAAAAAGAAGCCATCTTATAAATGCTAGTTATAACTGACAGAAGTAACTAACTGAAGTAGTCACGGGATGAGAAATCTCTTTCCCAGTAGAAGGGATCAAGCTTGGCTTTTATATATGCCAGGCAAGCACTCTGCCACCAAGTTACATTTCCTGCCCCAGAAAAATAATTTTGTTCACATAATTCATTAAAAGTTCCCCTCAAGTTAAATACTAAGTTTATTATATTTACTATACTATATGTGCATTAGTATGTGTGTATAAAAACTATACACATACAAGGGAAAAGGGGGGGACAATTATTTTTTTAACCTTCATATTTCAACTTTATATGGTAACTAATGACACATGACACAGATGTTGAGATTAGTATATTCATGCTTTCTATTTTGACTTTTCTTCATCTATTTTTATTATATTATTTTTAGATTTAAGATTCCCAGTTTCATTATATCACCATTTTCATATTGCTATGTAAATATGCCTGACTGAGAGAGATGTATGGATAGACAGATCAATCAATCGATCGGTCGATCGATAGATAGACAGATAAAGATATAGTTGAATGCCTATTTTTTTATTTGTTTATTTTGGTGTGCTTTTGGTGATAAAGACTGAACCAGGTCCTTGTTCATACTGGGCTATCACTTTACCACCAAGAAGCACTCATTCTTATGTGCAGAACTGGTAACTATGGCTTTGTAGTAAGTTCAGAGGTCAGGTTGTACAGGTCTTCCAATATGATTCACTGTCTTCAAGACATGTTTTGGCTGTTCTGGCTTACCTGAAATTTCACACAAATTTCTGAACTGTCTTAAAAAAATTGATCATATTTTGATTGTTACTGGATCCATTTCCAGAAAGTTACCATGTTAATGGACTGAGAGCTTCAATCCATGAGTATGAGGTATCTTTTCAATTGCTGAGAAGTCCTTTTCTATTTAATACTTTCTGCTACATGAATTCCTATGGATTTTAGTCTTTTGATGTTAGTGGACATGCTCTAATTTTAACTTTATAATCATTCCTTGTTAGTGTACAGAAACACATGACTTTGTATTCTAGTCTTTATATTCCATAATTCTGTCGAATTTGTTTATTAGTTTCGACAGATTTGTGCATGTGGATTTTATGTCTATAAAATAGCATATCTGACAAGGAATTTCCAGTCTAGATGTCTTTTATTGCTTTTGCTGGCCTAAACACCGGGAAGAATTCCTAGTAACCTATGAAATGAAGTAATTAAAAAACTAATTTTCTTGTTTCAGATCTTGGGGGAATATACCCTATTCCCAGGCTGAGTAAGTTCCCACCCATTTCTAGTCTGTTGGCTGTCTTTTCCCATTAACCATGAAAAGATGTTGGGTTTTACCAAATGCTTTCTTTGAATCTATTGAAACAGTTTCTTTATGTCAACATGCTTCCTGAACTGTACATCTCTTAGTCATGGCTATAATCCTTCCTAGAGAAACTCCTCAGCTTCCAACAGTTTAATGTTGAAAAATGTATCATAAGTTACAAGAGCATTTAATACACCTAATGGCCATCACAGCTTGGCCTAATCTACTTTGTACATGCTCTGAATACTTACAATAAACTACAGTTTGGCACAACTGTCTAATGCAAACTCATTTTGTGACAAAGTACTGACTAGCTCATGTGATGTACTGGATGCCTGTGCATCAACATGCTGGCAATGCGGTACAGAGTGCACTGGGATGTCAGCTCCTCCTGAAGCTGATCTTGACGTCACACTGGCCCAACATTATTCTTTGGCTTCAAAGTGTTCTTCCCACACCAAAATGCTCCTCATGCTGGCTGAGAGCCTGATCCTCTTGAGGTGGCAAGGTTCCTAAGGATGTGTTCTACAGCTTCTTCATTAAGGCACCCTGATGCCAAACTGCCAAATGTGGGCACCATGAAGCCAAAGCCACCAAATTCTGCTACCTTCTGGGGCTGCAACTTGTCCTTCTTTCAGCTGCGTCAGCCTTCTATTGGTTTCCCCCACTGCTTAAGCCAGTGATTCTCAACCTTCCTAACACTGAGACCCTTTAGTGCAGTTCCTCCTGTTGCGGTGATCCCGAATTATGAAATTATTTTTGTTGCTCCTACATAACTGTCATTTTGATACTATTATGGATCATAATGCAAATATCTGTGTTTTCTGATGGTCTTAGATGACCCCTGTGAAAGGGTCATCCAACCTCTAAATGGGTTGCAGCCCATAGGTTAAGAACCACTGGCTTAAGGTTTTCTTTAATTCCCTTTTACAATTTGGAAGCATAGTTGGATGGGGTCTTGCCCTGAGGGCACCACTCCATTTATTCCATACAGCATTAGGCTTTTCTTTAAACTTTCATCTCCTTGAGCACTGGACTTAGCTCCGTTACACTTCCTGGTGCTCCTTTTCTCCTCAAACTGGACATTTAAATTTTTTTTCCTTGCTCAGCTTGTTCTTTTTGTTACAGGTCTGAATAAGACTGAGCACTGATAACCATAAGGCAGAGTCAATAGCAGGCTGCTTTGAAATCTCCTCTGCCAAGGCTACAGATCTAAACTTTTTTCACTTTAGCCACAGGCAGATTTTTTTGGACAAGGGCAGAAAGCTGCCACATTATCACCAAAATGTCACAAGAATGGTCTCTCGGCCACTTATTAATAGTCTCCTCTGAAACCTCTTGAGCCAGGCCATCAAAATCTACATTCTCTCAGCACCACTGTCTTCTACACTCCTAGTAAGCACCACTTAAAGCACTCAACTGCTTTTCTAGTCCAAAGTTCCAGCGTCAACATTTGGCCAACAAAGAGCATGGTTGGATCTGTCACAGCAACTCCACCCCCAGTACCAATTCCTACCTTAGTCAGTGCTCCATGGCTGTGAACAGAACCATGACCATGGCAACTCTCATAAAGGAAAGCATTTAACTGGGGCTGGGGCTGGCTTACAGTTTCAGAGTCCATTATAATAATCAAGGCTGGACGTGGGCTGAGGTGCATGGTGGCCAGGTGCATGGCGGCATGCAGGCAGGCATGGTGCTGGAGAAGTAGCTTGAGAGTTCTACAACTAGATCCACAGGCAGGCAGCAGGAAAAGGGAACTGCCAGGCTTGGAATGGGCTTCTTGAAACCCCAAAGTCCACCCCCAGTGGCACATTTCCTCCAACAAGGTATCAGCTCCTAATACTTTCAAACAGTTGCACTACCCTGGTGACTAAGTATTAGAATCTATGAGTTTATGAGGGTCATTCTCATTCAAACCACCACAAAGAGGCACTAAAATTTGCAACAAAAAATTTAGTCATATTTACTATATGAAACTGAACCCTAATCTTGATTTGTAAGTTAATTCTTTTGAAATACGGAAGTGTGGAAAACTTCTGAAGTCCTCGATGGGGTCACTCCAGCATTAAAGTTTTAACCATAATAAAACTCAGCAGCCAAGAGTATGTATTGCTCTTGCAAAAACCCAAGTTTGCCTCCCAGAACCCATGTCTGGGAGCTAACAACTTGCCTACAACTTCAGTTCCAGGAGATCTATCTATACTCCTTTCTGGCCTCCATACACACTGCACTTACATGTATGAATCCACACACAGACACAAAGACACATAATTAAAACAAAAACAAAGTCATTAAAACAAAATACAATAAAAGATTACACAGCAATAAAAAGAACCAATGCATGCTGCAACACAAACAGATCTGGAGAACATTATGCTAAGTCAAAGAAGCCCGTCACCATAGATCATGCATTATATGACTTCATCCGAAATGTTCAGAACATGCACATTTATGGAAGCAGGAAGCTTAGGGAGAGTTCAGTGCCATTAGAATAGATAAATGAGGAGTGACTGCTGGCGGGTACAAGGCTTCCTGAGATGTTCACATAGCTCTGAATACAATCAAAAATGTTGAAGGCACTATTGTGTCTGCAATCCCAGCTACTTCAGGAGGTAAAGCAACAGGATGATGAGTTCAGGTGCTATCCTATCTCATGTACATTAACAAATAGATAAAAACAAAAGTCACACAGAATCATCCAATTCGAATGGATGGACACATTGTATACTGTGTGTAAATCATATCTCAGCAACACATCCTCACCTACTGTATGGAGGGCTGCATGTACTGCAGAGCAAGTGTGTAGATGACAGGGCAATTTGTGGGTGACTCTTTCCTAGCATGTGAGTCCCGGGGATTGAACTCAGGACTTCTGGCTTGCCAGCAAGTGCCTTTCCCCATTGAGCTATTGCACTGGTCTGACACTAGTCTTTAAAATAACAACAACAACTACTAAGCAAATATGGGGGGAATGTCAATTCCTTTAATAATTTTAAAATGTAAACTAAGAATGCAAGACACTATGTACACTTAGAAAATAATTTTGCAACAATTTGTCAAGAGGAAGAGCAACGCCTTGTCTCCTGCAGACGTTGAAAGGTGCAAGTGTTGGCTGATAGCCCCAGAACATGGTAAAGAGAATGGTAAAAAAAAAATTCCCACTTCTGGGAATTCACCCCTAGGAAATACTGTGTAAAGCAAGGGAAAAGCTGCCTGGAGGTTTTGCTCTTGCAAAAACCCAAGTTTGCCTCCCAGAACCCATGTCTGGGAGCTAACAACTTGCCTACAACTTCAGTTCCAGGAGATCTATCTATACTCCTTTCTGGCCTCCATACACACTGCACTTACATGTATGAATCCACACACAGACACAAAGACACATAATTAAAACAAAAACAAAGTCATTAAAACAAAATACAATAAATACAACAAGAAGACATCAGCTGAAATAGTATATAACTATGAAAGTGATGTCAGGTTTAATAACAAAGTGAAAACAAGGCAGATAGGAAATGCTTTACTGGCCGGGAGGCGGGGCGCACACCTGGAATCCCAGCAGAGGCTGGTAGATATCTGAGTTCAAGCTAACCTGGTCTACGGAGAGTTCCCAGGACAGCCAGGGCTACACAGAGAAACTCTGTCTCAAAAAACCAAGAAAAGAAAAAGAATACTGTTTGGAAGGAAAAGGCACTATAACAAGGCACAGCCGTGAACACAGGTTACTGGACCTGTCTGGAGTTCTAGAATGCTGTGGAGTACACAGGTCCAGGCAGTCAAATGTCAGGCTCAAAACCAGAGGTGCAAGAGCAGAGGCTGGTCAGTTCCTTTCTGGACATTTCCATAAGGAAGTGTTCATGTACTGGCCTGTGCTCTAAGCTGGAGTGAATGATGGAAACAGACAGGAGGACATTGTCTCTTGGCTATCTCACATTTGAAAACCACTTCAGTGGCTTATGTGTTTAACTCAAGCCCTGCCTCTCTCAGCAGCTTGAATTCCCGCTTGAATTCAAGACACACAGTGACCTTAATCTGATCCAGCTTCGGATCCATCTCACTCAGCTGTGCCACTCAAGCTCCCTTGCATGGCAGACATCATAACTCAAGTCGTGACCTGTGGTCTCTGAATAGCTAACCGAGGAGAAGGAATCTGGGCTGGGCTCTGCAATACTTGGAGACCTGGTGTTTCTTCTCAGAATGTTAGCACTAAAATGGCCCCTAAACAGTTACAGATGCCCTGCAATGTAGCTTTAGCTTCTTTTCCAAAATTGGGTGTGAAGAAATGAACTGTGAGTGGAAGGCAGAGTTCCACTCTGGCCCTGCTCCTGCCCTAGAATGCTACCAGCTGGTCAGGCAATATATGCAAAGCCCAGAGACAGGATGACTTCATGTGCCAAAAAGCAGGGCTTGGGTTATGACAGCAAGGATGAGGTCATCTTTATCTATATCACTGCACCACCAGAAGGGCCGAACAGAGCAGAAAACTTTATTTACTGTTGGCACGCTGCCACTATCTGAATATAAACTAATCAAAGCCACCGTATGTCACTGTTAATGCTATTTGCTTGGATTTGATTAGTCTGATCAAATTATTTTACACACAATATTTGCTATATTTTATTCTTTTTTAGAAAACAAACTATCAGAGAACATCATTGGTCCAGATATCTATAACCTTAATTTCACAAGGACAACCCTAAACAAACACTGAACACACAGCTTCCATTGACTCATCTCCCTAGACACTTCCTTGACATTTGGGGCCAGCACCCAGCTACCTAGCATCCCACCATCCTTGCCTGGGAATGCTGGATCTCAAAACCTTTGACATTAGACAATTCTAGTACTACTAGTCTGCTGTGAAAACAGAAAGATGAAGCACAAATAAATGAACAGGCCAAGGTCCATCGTGGTGTAAAGAACAATCCAGAACCCAGGAACAGGAAGAACAGCCTTCAGTACAGACAAGGCAATCACATGACCCCAAAATGATACTTTATAAACTTGTCTCTATGTTCCTAACTAGACAATGTGCTTGTAATAGTCCAGATTTTTATCTAGACACCTGGACGGTTTAAAGGCTATAATGAACCCTATGCTAACATCTGCTGCATGCTAGCAATGCACTAGAGAATACTATATGGCAGTTCCTACGGCTGTTTATAGATGAGGCTATGGGCCACACACAGGCTAGGTGGCATGCCTCAAAGTTCCCCAGCTAAGCGAAGTCTTCACCAGGACTCCAGCGCCAACTCACTCCGTTGTGCTGCTCTGCCGCCTCTCACAGCTTAAGCCAGCAGACTCAAGCGGAAGACAAGCTCAGACCCCTTTCTGAAGTCCCATTCACTGTCCCTCTGTACAGCTCCTACATGGATGAACAAAAAGACCAACTGCAGGCAGATTCAGAGAATGGCAGAGCCTCAGATTTGGAAAACCGTCAGCCACTACAGTAACCTTAAGAGTTCTCCCAAAGCTTTACTGTTAATGAATGAACTTAAGAGCCAATTCTTATAAATAAAATGACAATAAATCCTGGCAAAGAGCAGCTGCCTCACCTCAGGGTGGCAGGAGGACAAGAGAAACCACTGTGCACTGCCTCTGCCCAGTGCCTGGCAAGGCGAAGGTGCATCAGACCTTCTTCCTGGGACGACTCGAAGGTAAGGCACTATTTGTTCCTGGCCTGCCCAGGCTTTTACTCCTCTCAGAGTCAATTTCTGTTTTCACTCCAGCAGAACTCTTTAAAAGTTCAAAAGCAAGCCAACCAAGTTCAAATTGTAAGAACAAATAAGGTCAATGAAACCCTAAACTTCCAGGCAGCCCAGTTTCCCCAGTTTCTAGACTGACCAACATAAAACATCTTGAGTACTGACTGCAGTCAAAACAGATGTTAGACTTTGTCAACCTCCATCCTTGCTCAAGTCTGGGCAGGTTCAAAGTTTCCATAAAGGAAATGGTACTGAAAAATCAGAGCCAGAAAGAGCCATGCAGACAGGCTGAGATTTGATGGAGGCAGGAGACAGTGCTCACCTGGGATTCTGGGGGTTGAGGTTCTCACAGTCCACTACTGTGGAGTGCTTTCTACAAGTGGGTGTGACGGGTGGGAGGATGACAGTTCAGTGCCTTACAGCGGCCTTGAGATGAACTGGTGAGGTGAGCCCTGTACTGGGTGTCAGGAAAGAGCTGATTTCTAATTGGCCAAACTTGCTGGATGTCCCGGGGCCTTAACTTTCTTTTCAAAACCTAACTCCCTTAAACCAAAACAGAAGGAAGTGGGGAAGAGGGAAGAAGGGAGGGTTCTTTTGAATTCCATGGCTATGGATTCCCTTGCTGTCCACCTGAAGAACACACCAGTAACCAGGGAATTACTACAAAAGGCAGGAGACCCCATCTACCATTTCCTGTGTCACTGCAGACACACGTGACAAATGAATCCCTCTCTCCCTGTCAGGGAAGGGCAGCTCCACAGTGGACATGTAGATGGTGAGCTGAGAAATGAAGGCCTCTAATCAAAGCCAAAATATATGGTCAGGAGCAGAACTCAGTTAGGACAAACTGTTTTTTTTTTTTTTAATATTTATTTATTTATTATGTATACATATCTGCGTGTATGCCTGAAGGCCAGA